>NW_019059564.1:706880-764256 GCF_000696155.1 Zootermopsis nevadensis
AGACGAGAGAAATTTGCTTGATTACACGACAGACATTACTCGCCTGGTCTACTTTGGCTGTATCCTCATGGCCAACTGTAATCCTCTCTCTTCGCGCCAACCCACTGGCAAGTGTTAAACTCGCAAATCTATCCTGCCTCCCCCCCCCCCCCCAAAAAACTCTTGATCATTTGATTTTCCAAACCAACAGGATTTTGGGAGTTGCAAAAGGAAACAGAGAGGTGAAGTATCCTGAGTTTTTGTTTCTGCAACTCTTGTTTGGTCTAAGTCCATAACATTAAGTAACTTAATTAACGCCCGTGAGTCTGGTATGATCCAGTTTCGCGTAACAATAATTAAAGTTCTTAATCGAGACTGTACCGCGTTAAGTAGTCAAAACAAACTAATTATAAAAATTGCTGTCTACATTTCTGCATGAAAAACAGCGCAGAAACATTCGGACAACTTGATTTCAGCTAAAACCTAATCTCTGAAACGCGGTATAAAATTTCCACTGCTGGCATAAAGAAGACTTTATACGTCCCACAACTAATTAAATACTTTCTGCCTAATAACTATAAGAAAAGACGACAGATATGCTCAACATTTTGCCTATGCCAGGTAACACAGTTTTGAAGTACTCAAACGCAAGACGTTGTAATGACAATCATATTTATATGTCGGGTTAAAGAATATCCATTAGTCAATTGGGCTAATCTCAAAAAAACAGAAGAAAAGTAAATGGACAAAGGAGAGTGAATAGAAACTAAATAGTATTACCTTCGTTAATTCTTGCAGTAAAACACTAAACTTGTCTTGCTCTAAAATTTCAGTAATCTACACACACCTTCATATATATCTAAAACGTCTGTCCTCTCGATTTGAACGCAATGTAGTCTGGTAGATGTCTACCAACGTTTCAAAGGTCCTTGCTGCCTCCACCATCCCATCGCAAGGACCTCTTAAACTTGGTTAACTTCTACCAGACTACAGGCGTAACAACCTAGAATAAATCCATTTTTAGGGCAAATGGTTTAATAGTGTCGAGTCTGAAAGGACTAAGTTATATTGCATATACAAAATTGGAAGTCTAAACGAGTCACTCAACGTACGACATGATAATTAAAAGACACCAATAATGCCAGAAATTTGAGGATAATGCAGTGCAGGGGTATGCAAAGTTCGAAGCCGCTACTGTCCACCGATCAATGAGACGCTTTTTTCCAGCTTTCTACGCACAAAGAAAATAAAAAAAAAACACAAGCTAGTTGCGTTCCAAACAGAGAAAAGAGTTCCTTTGGTTTCAGTGTGAGAACTTCTGTACTCAAATTCTTTAGGAAAGTATCTGCACTTTGTTAGGGGCCACAAAGGGAAATAACCTGTCCCTTGCTCTGAAAGTAAGAGAGAAAACTGACGATACAAAATTGCTTTCAGTTCGCTACTAAACCAGCAGCACAGCACAACTGTTCAATCTGATATTTCGGAGAATGTAGTGACGAGCTATCGATGCTGATCTTCTGGGTTTGATACGGAGTGGACTTATAGGTAGATACCAACGTTTCGACGTACATACTGCCCTTCTCTTCACTGCTGAAGATGGAGCCAGAAAGTTCCTCTAGAACTCTGGTATCTTTCTACAAGTCAACATGGTGTTACAGCCCAGAAAACTAACACTGACATCTTCACTGCTCCAAGAAGTTTGCTCATGAAGTTAATTTCTCTTCTGTCTCATTTAGCACCAAATTCTGACCCAAAAGGAAACATTTAATGCAAGATAATGGTTTCCTGCACAAAACTGATCACAAATGAATATAACAAATTACAATGGATCAGATGTTTCTGTCTGTGGTGAAAGGGTGTGGCAAAGACGACTTGCGGAAGGGGGGGGGGTGAGTCTGAAGCCCACAAACTAACGAACCAAACCAAATTTTACACAAACGATGAACGGTTCATTTAGGCCTGTTTGTTCCTTCCTAAATTCCACCTTCAAATTGCTCTTTCTCTCTCACCCTTCACTTCTACGGCTGCACACAACTTAATCATCCGCTATTCAGAACGCCAGTACAGTCTCTGTCAAGACATGATTACTGTCGCTATATTTTTGTGTGTATACAAGCTACTAATATATAGAAAATAATATAGAAACAACTAAATATGCTTATGTACAATTAAAGTGGTTTCACAATGATATCCGTCTCCTGTGCAGTGAGAAGCCTTGTGGATTTATAGGTAAATACCAAAGTTTCGGAGAAACATAGTGCCTCCATCTTCAGGAGAACTCTGTTATTCCGAAACTTTGCTATACAGACTCCTTGCCGTCTGAATCCCTCATCTATTCCGTCATCACGTTAAAAATATTTTGTGTCCACTGTAGTTTCCATTTGTAACATAAGTTAAAAATATAGGCCTGTAAAGCACATTTAAAAGTGACGTAATCTAATAAAAGCGCAAGTTAATCTTGCTTGTACCAGTGACACCTAGTCGATATGGTGACACTCACATCACGCCAAAATATCGCAATTTCAACGACGTGAAATGTTCATTTTTTCCAGGTGAAACCACAAAACAATATTCACGTGGACTACCGATGAAAACAGGAGTTACGCAGAACATCTGGCGTTACTTTAAGATTACTGTTGACAGAACGCTGTGCTCTGTAGCATGGAACGTGCTACAACGTGCCGTATTCGTAAAGAACGTGTGCGGAATGCACATTCGTACGTGACGCATCGTAAGATAAAGCAGCTGAGAGACTCCGAACTAGAGAAATCACGTTGATAGTTCTGGTTACACGTTTCATCTAGAACAGATTTTCAAGATTTGCATAGCCCTCACAAAGAACAGGGGTGAGCAAGGGATAAATCAAATACAGCGTAAGAATGAAACTTCAGGTGATTCAACTTTGCTACGAAGCATGCAACACTTCTTTAAACGGGAAAAACTTACAGAATACACGAGGCTTTCACAGCATTTCACTCTTAATGTGGTTTATGCCTTATTCAAGTAAAAAAAGTCATATTCTTACCCTTGTCTGCTCTCTACAGCAACATCCGTTTCAGTCTCATCGTCTCCTCTTACTTTGTATGATTCTCTACTTCATTTATTCTTTCTTTCCTCTTCTACTTGTGTGTTTCGCTCTTTTTCACTACATTTAGCTGTGTGTACTTCATATCCAATCTTATATATCTTGTTTATCAGTCTACGCTTTCCGAAGAACGAAATGTTGCCTGCTGTTTACAGGAATACGCCACATTAACTCAGAGGACTCATAAATGGTCGAACATTTATGTTTTCTGGATATGGATCACAAGACCCTCATAAACAGCAAAATCCCTAACGCAAAGCAGAATGTACCACGACTGTCCCTTTGCTACTTAAAATCCGTTTGATGTTAAAAATGTATTACGTCAGTATTTCATTTTATTTGTTTGTGACATATTTAACTACTCTGCCCGTGGCTCAGACTATATAGCGCCAGATGATAGAACGACAAATGAACTGGAAAGCATATGGATAAGAGCTTCAGTGACCAAATTTAAGGTACTAGAAAGGGTAAGAAAATATCACGAGAAACCTCAGTCAAGATAGCCGGTCAACGACTTCCTGAATACGAAGCAGGATTACTAATAAAGCAGCAGCGACTTTCGGTAAGTTGGCATACTAAGGATATCATATGTATATAAGAATTATTTATGTATGTTCATTTACTTAAATAACGCGAGTGCAGAGTCGAGAATACACACAGGACGATTTAGAAAACACAATAAAAATTAAGACATCAAAACCACCAAGTGAAAGCCAAACATCGAGAAGTGGAAAACTCAAGCGAAAGACAAAGGCTAAAATAATAACCGCTGAAACATCTATCATTCCATTTATAAAACAGCACACCCACAATCCTCCCTACCACGCCCTTGCAATTACAACTCTCCTGTATTCTCCTTTGAATATGTTCCTTTCTTTTTACAAAGTGGATCTCCGAGGAAGCCTCATCCATCGGCATCTCAGCTTCAAGTTTGCACAAAGTGAGAAGCGGGACGCAAGCTTTCACTCATTACCATAGCTGCAATTAAGCGAAGTCGAGGGGGGGGGGGGGACAGAGCGGCCCTTGAACACTCACTTTCGAAACAGTGCGATAACGCTGTTCCCATTGTGCACGTGACACTTCCACATGAATTTGGCGATGACCGGAAATGACAAAGTATTTCAGTGCACAGGAAACACCTTCAAATACAAGCATTCGATTTTCCGCTCCGCGCTCCAAGTGGCTCAAACCTGTCGTCAGGAAAATGACCCATTTCTATAAACAGCCATGACCATTTCTTACTAGGATTTGAGGTTTTTACGGCGGTGAATCTGAAGATGGCTGTCTTCTGGGTTGCTACGCCGTATAGTCTGGTAGACGTTTATCGACGTTTCAAAATGTGCTTGCTGCTTTCATCATCAGGGAGATCGCAACCCTGATAATGCAGAAATACAGCATGCAATCTGAAGGAAATAATTCACTTAGGAGACTAAGGTATAGAAGTTAGTTAGAAGGATAAGACAGACGTAGATATTAAAAGAAACAAAATATGAGGGAGTTAACTTAATTCAACACAGAATATGTATAAATGGCGGGTTACTGTTAACACATCTGGTTTGACGAAATGCGGGGAATTTTCTTTGCTAGTCGACTATTAGCTTCTTAAGAAAGATTCTGTGAAATTAAACTAATGTCTAAACTTCATCTGACAACTATTATGTCAAAAATCTGCCTGACAGCTCTATTTACACCTGTGTCCTGTAAAAACTTTCTACAATTTAGTTCAGCGTATTTAAGTGACACAGACATCAAGGCGGCTCTCGGTTAGCATAATACAGAATTCTGTGTCGCCACAACTAATAAACGTTCTGACTAGGAATTTTAGACAAAATTATATTTTGGAATTAGTATTTACAATTATAACGCAGTTTCCTAATTTTCTGTGCATACAATGCCAAATACCAAACCGAAAGATACTATGACTTAAATTAATAAGCTTCAATCGTACTTTAAATTACCTTAATATATACTTTTAGCTTCAGCGGTCTTCAGACTGAATATAACCACGTTAAACTACATACAACAAACACGGACATCTAAATTCAGTGTAAACTGAATGCATTTTACGTTGTTAATTACAGACCACGTCAATGTACACACAGAATTAACTCCTTTGAGCAGAGTTATCCTTCAGATGGATACTTAGCTAGTCAAAAAATTGTCCGTCTTTTAAGGAACATGTAAGTTCATTATAGTTTACAATAATCCGCCACTGGTCCCTATACCAATCTAATTTAAAGCAGTTCACATCCTATTACCTAGCATCTACGTCTAGGTAACAAACGTGGTCTCTTCTTTCAGAACTTCTGATTAAGATTTTCGTAAGATTTCCACACCTCCCCCATATGCTACATCCATGTGTTTCGTATATCATTCTCCTTGATTTATTATAATGTCTGAAGCGAAATGAAAATATAGATACAAGAAACAGGTCCTCTAATAAAGCTCAGGTCATACTTAAGAGTACAACAAATTGCCTCAGGCAATCACAAAATAAACAACTTATCACCCATCTGTGAGTTGCTTAGTTCGAAAACAAAAGCATTCGTAAAACTACTAAGACATACATTCCATTGCTTTTATGTGGACCGAATCCTCGAGACTTCCAGCATTTGTATCTTGTACAATTAATACTAAAAGGAAAAAAACTATCTAAGAGGGCTACCACAATCTTAGTGGGTGCCGTATCCAGCTTTGTAACACATATAACAACGAAGGAAACCCCTTTCAATCTGTCTCCATTTTTCCTCGTCACTTGGGAACCCAAAATGAGCAGTTTTACTCCAAAAGATACTTATCTTGAACTGTAGAAGTCTGACTGCAAGGATTTTACCATCTCATACTCTCTGAAGCCAGCTAAACCCCACCCCTCAGAAGCTACCTCTCTCATTCTCTTCCAAAACTAAACGAAATAGCACAGAGGGACAGAACAAAGCGAGCTTGTTGCTAGTAGCTGGCAAAAGCAGTTAGAAAAGATCAAAATTAAATTACATGGGAACGAGACCATAAGCGACGAGTAGCATTACTTGGCTTTTGCAAAAGAACAGAAAGAGAAAACTACTTGTTTGAAGAGAGAAAAGCGAGCCGAGGAATTAAAAACAGAGGAGAAGTGATAAAAGAGAAAATACAAAAGATATGGTGTAGAACGAAAGAGAAGTACAAACGTTATATGGAATAAAAAGTTCTAATTTCATCTTAAAATAATATTATTTGATAAAAATTACTTTAATATCCTGATTAATCTTGAGCTTCTACCTTACGTTATTTTTCCGGCGGAGGCGCGTTGCATAAACCACAAATTAATGGAATAAATGTGCTGTCTCTCTGATGCACGAAGCGAAGTGGATTTTACAAAAGAGAATACTGATCACATGCACCGTACGAGGTGCAATCGGAAAGTTTCAAGACTGCGCCTATAAAAACCCGTACACTTATCTCAGGTATTAAATTCATCCATCACCCTCGAAGTAGTTCCCCTGGGAGTGAACACAACGATCCCAGCGCCGCTGCCAAGCCTGGAAGCATCCCTGGAAATCTTTCTTTGTCAGCCTGTCAAGCACCATCTGCGATTCTGCCTGAATCTCTTCTATCGTCTCAAATCTCCTTCCCTTTAGCTGAATTTTCAACTTTGGGAAGAGGAAGAAGTCACACAGAGCTTAGAAAGGAAGTTGGGGTCGGTTCTTGCAAGATCTTTAAACTCCTGACAAACGAGAAGTCGATTCTGCTTCTAGTCCTCTGACAGGATGCGTCGCATGTGGAGTTCATCCTTTAGAATCAGCTGACAGGTCCCATAGCCTATCCCAACAATGTCGCACAAATCGTTGATGGTACGACGTCGATCTTCGTAACATTTTCGGGCGTTGTGCTCGAAGATGGTCGTCCAGAACGCTCGTCATCATCGACAGAGGTTCGGCCATTTTTAAAACGTGAATGCCACACAAAAGTTTGCGGACTCCCCAAATGCTTGCTTTAGCATTTCACAGGTTTCCGTAGCCGTTTTGGCGAGTCTTTGGCAAAATTTGATGCACACGCCATTCCGAAATCGCAGGAGGGTCGGTGTAATGCACTACCAAAACGCCCGTAACAAAGAAACAAATGCTAATTCGATGATGCCGGCTGGCACACTGATTCACTATGAATGTAGGCCGCACCCCCTAGCAGCAGAAGCTCGTACTACATCCGGTTCGCCTGCTATTGACACAGTCTTGAAACTTTCCGATCGCACCTCGTATTTGTAGCAGATAGGCGTGCAAACGGTACTTTTGAGGTGAGAACCCATCCTTGACCATGTTAATATGTTAAACACAGTGAGTTATAACGCGTAAAAAACAACTGCAGATACTAGACATAGTCACTGTGTTATATTCACATTCTAGAATTGTTAAACAGACTTCTTCAGTTTGCTGAAAGCTGTGTCATTCAATGGATCCGAGATGTCTAAATAAAATGAACTGAAATGAATAACTGCAATAAGTTACCAGGATCAACATCATGGATTTAGCTGTGGGTATTTCCGTCGTAAGAATAAAAATGTCGTTCGATTTTTTTCTTGGATGGTCCTTACGTATTCTACAGGCAGTTTTTCCACATATTCTAACAACGTTTTACTAGAATATTATTATACTGATATCTACAATTTAAAAATTATTCTTCTGAAACATTCACTAAGTTTATGAACCGTCATTCTGTATCCTGAGACCGTCCCAAAGAAAATTTGTTCTCTCTCATTCGTATTTCGTTGACGTAACGCATATTAAGCGTACATTTCAATTTCTTTAGCATTGAAGAAATACATAATCAGGATATGTCAGAATCCTTGCACATTCTCATCTGTGTCAGTAATAAATATCTCGTATTAAGGCTCCATGGACACCCGTTCTAAACTTTACTTATACAAACGGAATTTAATACAAGTCCATTGTCTTGAGGATTTAGCATTAAAATAGACTCACACCTCAACACTAGAACACAGATTTTATATATATGATATATGTACATTCATCGTCAGATTATATTATTTAAGGCACGTGTGCCATGCTGTTAACTCAGTTTAATAAAACACATGCTTGTGTAGTTCGAAAATACAGAAACTACAAAATGTTATACATAAATCCAACATGTTGCCACGAACATGAACAATATGCAATTTCAAATGATCTCAATGATCCAACTTCAACTGAAAAATACATTTTATAGTAACAATAAAATGTTTTGAACAAAACTGCTATTCAGTAAAATCAGATGTAGCATTAAAAAATCTTAACTATAAATAAATAAAAAGGAAACGTTTTAAAGAAACTATTAATAAATGAAACAAAATGATAACACGCCAGCTTCAAGACGCTCAGTTTATAGTACCACCCCAAAATTATACAAAAAGTACGCACTAATCTACCTTCAAAAAATAATCTAAGACAGTAACCCACTAAATTATTCGACGTCTCAAAATGAGACATTAAATATTTTACTTCGAATAACGCTCGTAAAATTTTAAATCTCGCCATTCATCTAAAGAGTTTCGGACGCCATCGGTGTAACCGAAAGGAAACGCGACTCTGAGGCCGGATGAAAAACTGAACACACAGTCAGGACTTCAGCTTTGAATTCCGTTGCTGGTTTGGACACAAGGAAACAAAATGTCGTTAGCTAGACCTAACTCTCACACTCACTATGTTTCAGAGTCCCCAAATATATCCTAAACTCCATTTCTGTTTCACCTCCAAACGACGTCAGTGTTTCTCTTTCTTTCCAGTCTAAATCCAATTCAATTACCAATAGAAGTAGTGAACTGGCAGGACCCAAGAGGTTAAAACTACCAGATTGAATAAAACGGCAGTATGTTCAAAACAAGCAGCTCACAAAGCAGGTAATGCAAGGAAAACTCTTTACCTACAATGCTTAATACAGCCACAATGAAAACAGTTCACGGAACAAATTCAAAGACAGAATTTTCTTTACTAAAATTTATCTGCAAATTGTATTATTAGACACTACATTATTTGTACCCTTCTCCAAATATTATTATAATTATCAAATACGATGAGATAGACGAGGCATGTGAAAAAAATTGGAGGGATGAGAAATAGAAAATTGTAGTAAGACGCCACACAGAAAACCTAGGCACACACAAGAATACAGTATTAATTGTAATCAAATTTGTTATAACAATTCATTTATAACTTAGAATATGTCATTTAGATTATTCAGGAATATTACGAGGATCTTGTACCCGTGATACCAAATATTGTATTAAGTTAAAATAAAATAAATAACCGACAGTACCAAAGTTTATTTAACAGTCTATAAATCCAAACATTTTATTTTAGAAGACACAATCTGGAAATATGGATCTTTTCCCCATAATCGAAAATGTAGCTTCAGAAACTAACATTGAAACTGAATTCAAAGTCACAGAAGTTAATTCAACATCCAAAAAGAGAAGCAAAGTACAGATAAATCAGTATCAGTTATTAGAAGCAATACTTAAAACAACTCAATGCAATCCAATATCTTTATTAGAGTGTTTACCAACAGCAAAACGCGTATGTCAGACAAACAATAATATATTAATAATTAAAATAAAATTAAACCAAAACAAACAATCAATCCTGACATTTTTCCCTGCAGAAAAAGTGTTCTCAAAGGATACAATGAGTTTTGGTAAAGAGCCCAAAAAATGTGCGTATGTCTTCCACCTATTCGAATGTAGCTGAAGCAGAACTATGGAAAGCTGCGACAAAGAACAAACATTTTTGCCAGTTCTTTATTTTAGGGAGTGGGATTCCAGTAGAGGCAAATAGACAGCGGTTGTAATTCATTCCTTTTGATGACAAAAAGAATTACGAACTCAAGGTCAAACCAATTTCGGGTCAAATGACACGGTCCTGCCACACACTCGCGCGGAATAAGACTACAACGTCGTCTCCAAGGTAATGATTTTTCATTTCATGGCTACGCCTTATCACCGCAACCCGCAGAAACCTTATGTAAAAGTCGACTTCGCTACATTTTGAATTAACTCGATCTACAAGAACCTTGCTCCATTGCTCGCATCAAAGCAACATGTTTGACATTCCAGAACATTTCGGCATTGAAGCACATCACGTAACTAAGATGATTTAATGATTTAGAAGACGACAATTCTAAACACGCCTCTTTCAATAAGGCATGCAGTTTAAAAGAACAAGAAATGCGCATTTTATAGTTCCACAGTGGTGAAATTAATTAAGTTTTACGGCAACATTATTGTGTCTTTCATGCCGAATTAAACCTAGTAGTAGAAAGGCTAATAGGGAAATACCAAATGCAACCTAAACGTTGGATATAATAAATAATCCTTCCTTTGGTATGATTTTAGGTTCTCGCGACGGCAATAAACTGTCTACTGGGATGTTGAATCGTGCATTCTGATTTAAGGGTGGCCACCCTTACGATGGAGGCTGCAAACACCTCTAAAACGTCGGTATGTTTTACTGTGTAATCTGGTTGAACTTCACAGACGTTTTGTAAGTTCTTCCAGCCTCCAGGGTAAAGAAAACGTTAAATTTCAGTACAGACAAGCAACAGCAACGGGCAGAACAGAATGATCATGCTAGTATTAGCGATGTGTGACCACGACATTAATTACACAGCATATAATAGCTGATTGACACTGATTTCGAAACACGGATAATTCGAAGTTAACACGTTGTCAGCAGAAGGAAATTGTGGTTCAAAATTATTTCATCAGGCAATTAATTTTGTTCTTCGCTTTCCTACCACCCGTTTTACGCCTGCTACAAATCCATGCAACAGGAAAGCCATTCAGACGACGTGTGATTTACAGAGCACTGTTTTCACTGCACGCGAGCTTCTTTGGAATATATTATCTTAAATATAAACATTTACTTACAAATAGTTTTTTCAATAATATTAACGTTCGTGTGATCATTAAACTACTTTAGTAATTGGATTATTACAAGACGTAACGATAATTTGGTTATTACGTCTTCAATACAAAACATTTAAAAACTGATTTATTCCCATAATACCCCAAACATTTTAAAATTTAAGCATCCTAACTGTAACAGTGATAACATATAACAGGACTGGAAATGTGTACTCTTTGAAATACAGTCACATTCCAGATATGTTCTTCATGCCACGCTGTTCATTGTTGCGTCTTAGGTCATTCTTGCTTTAACACCATACAAGGTGATATCTGCGCAACAATTTTGAGTGTTGAAAGGAGAAATGGGCAACTTTTTATTCATACCTAATAACGATGGAATTAAGTTGGAAAATTAGGGTACCACATGACGAGGAGCTCCAAAATATGACTATTGTTCCAATACTCATATATAGCAGGCCACTGTATAATGGTTACAGACCTACAAGTAAGATAAAGGAAACAAGAATTGTATACAGAACTGTGGTGGGGAAACCTCTTGAGAAATGAGTTGCTATTCACGAAGTACCTCAGTGGGCGAGCTTCAAATAACTCTTCTTCGTGTCAACGTTCAGTACACACTAATGTGGACAGTTGTCTATAAGCAGTATTACCAAACAGCAGTCCTATACTGTTACCAATCTACTGCAGTCTGATGAGGATACAGAATAAAATTCCTGTACTTAAACATATTCAATCTAACTTCCGGCCACTGTTAGCAAACATCGTAAAATACAGGACAACACATCAGCATTTTACAATGACTATTTCCTGTTCCTCCGCGCATCTCCCCTTCCCCTAAACAAACCCAGAGTGCAGGCTTTTAAAATATTTACCAGGCGTTAATGCAACACGAAACATCCTCCAAAAACACTTCATACGCCGTTTCCTCTACCCTGTCCATACACATAGAAAAATCTTTTCCATTCCCTGCTAATCCTCTACAGTTCTTCATTCAATTGACTGCAATTTGTAACGCGACTGCACATAAACTTCTGCCAGCGCATTTTTTTAGTTATCTCATTTGTTTGGTTCAATTCTTTTTACAGTGGTCATGAAAAGGTGTATTTATACAGATTATGAATTTTTCCACTAGATCATAAAGGGCAGGTATAAATATGCAAATAAATATTCTGTTCCCGAGTAGACCGTTTCAAAGCAGCAACCAATCCTCAAAGGGTAGAGTTGTTCACATCCCACTGAACCTTGGCTACCCTGCATTCAATTTTTTTCTGCAGGTTTTTTTTTGTGAAACATCACTGTTAGAGATGTAATAGACGTTATTAACGAATAACCATAGAACACAAACGTTAATATAGAAAAAAACATATATAAAACAAAATTACTAGAATGCATAAAGATACAGAGATAGCATATATATGTAGGTCTAATAGCCTGTAAAAGTAGAAAAATTGTTATAAAGTATAACAGGCATTTCATTTACAAAATAACATTTTCTACTTCCACGAGTTTAACAAAACCTGCCCGGTATACAAAAGGTAGAATAAAAGAGTCCGAAAACCCATACAGACTTTTACAGGTCTTCAATTTAAACTTGGCTATTGTGATTTGTTTGAAACGAACTTGAGATAAAACTTACACTCCATTGAAACTGAAATGCTTGAAGCCCTGATATAACTTCGCTACTAGCACATAAGAAGCAGTACACATCTTCTTATATATTTTAGTGATACAATTTTCCTACCGATATTCGAAGCAAGGTTTAAACGGGATAAAGTATGACGTCTTACATTTAAGTTTTATAGTTTCAACTGCACCCAACTAATTTTTAACTTTAATAACTACAACCTTCAAAGTTATAAACAATATAACCAAATTAACAGAGTCAAACGTTATCAAGTTGTTTCAAGTTTAAAAGTTTTACTCACTGAAAATCAATTTGTCATGAGTAACACGTGTTTCGAAGAAACCATTATTAAGACAACAATATCTATCCATACCAGAACACTCAAATATTACGTTATCACGAATCACATATTTATTTATTTATTTAGTGTTCTGTCTGATGACAGGTCCATATGAACAGGATCCTTCCATCCTTTTCTCGGACTGGGGCCTGTTCATATACGTTCTTGGCAGATGATCCAGAAGTGGTTTGCCATTGCCTTCTTCTGTGTGTGAATGGAGTAATTGTTGAGATGCCACGGAGAAAACTCCGTGTTGCCTAGATCACGGCCTTGCCCAACACAAGTTATAAGTTCGGGCACCGCCGGGAATCGAACCCGAGACCCCATGACTTTTGTCCAGTTAGGAGACTAACAGCTTCTTGTTGAAGAACTTTAGTACATTGGGTTACTTTAAGCTCTCAAACATTAAGAAGATAACGAGCGTGGTACTTTTATTTGAAAGAATGTAGTAACATAAATAGAGAAGAAACTATCATGTCCTCAGTAAGGACTCTGGTCCACGCAGTCAGTAAGTTTGTGAGATACTATGAGAATATTACGGAAACGGACAGGCATTAAACATTCATCCAGTGAAATAAAACATGTAAAATGTTATAAAATTATAATAAACTTTACTGCTGGCATATATCCTTCTATAAAACCACATTTAAGGACATAAATAAACGTAACATTCCAGAAGACTATTCAATAAGTGCTCATATCAACACGTTCTAATGATAGTATTAAACTAATTGCGAACGGAAAAAAACTACAAATGTAAACACGTATACAGTTTGAAAATTGAGTTTGAACTTGAGGCTTAAATTTTACTGCACCTTCCGTCACACTCAGTTTAATTTACTGGTGTTCTTCACGCTCTAGCGTGAGAGGATAAGCACCTAATGGGCACGTGCATGAGGGACAGAGCCTGCTAGAACACAGGGTTAAAAACAACGGACACCAAGAAGATTTGACTGAATGCACTTTTGCAACAATTGAAACCTAGGTAACTGTTGCTTCATAACAATGGCATATCACATTATCGCAACAATTAGCTCAGATAAGTATGATTTGAAGTTTTCACAGTGGTGAGTATGAAGATTTCTGTCTTCTGAGTTGTTGCGCTGTGTAATCTGGTAGAAGTTTACCGACGATTCAGAGGTTCTTGATATCTTCATCATCATTGCGATATCGCCCTGATGACGGAGGCAGTATGACCTCTGAAACGTTGGTAAACATCGACCAGACTACACAGCGCAACAACCCAGAAGACAGAAATCTTCATACTCATCGCCCTGATGATGGAGGCAGTATGACCTCCGAAACGTTGGTTAACATCGACCAGACTACACAGCGCAACAACCCAGAAGACAGAAATCTTCAATTAGCTCTGATGTAGGGAGCACAACCATCTTGCAGCTTAGATGTCCCTGCTGCCTACTAACTTCATCGTTCTTGATAAGACGCCAAGAATACCTTTGGAATTTCAGTCTAACCCAGATGGCACACCGTTCCAGTCTTGTTATATATCCCCTTTTTAGAATTTTAAACAAATTTTGTATATACAAGCCGGTTGTTTACAATGCACACTGCAGGAAAAAAAACAAACAAACACACAAACAAACAACAGCATGGTTTTCAATGTGTAAAGTCAGTGAGCTAGAAAGGTTAGGTGTAGAGAGGACGGTGCTATATAGCATTATATTATTACCTCTGGCACTGAGTTCACTTCAAACTGAAACGAAATTGTTTTTAAAACCAATATTCAACGTCGCTTACACACTCGGTGCGACCAAATAATTTCCGAACTCTTAGTACATAGTTCATATTGACGGTAAAAATAAAACGTACTAAATAACATGTTTTTAATTTCAAAACCATAGGTCGCGTTACGAAGAAAGTTCGTGAGCATTAAAATATACTCTATTGTTCTGTTTTTTGTTAAATGACATTTAAAATAACTGCATCGGCATAAATACTGTTTTAAATCAGGCAAAATACTATAGAAAAGTATGATAAAAAGAAGCGAAAACACGGAGCAGAACTCAAAACATTTCAGTGGATTTTCAAATTCAAAAGTGTAATGACGTCTGTTGGATACGCTGAATGTTTATAGTACTGTTTTAAGTTATTAATGAAATTGTAAATCACGCAGGAGCAAAATACATTAAAATGTCTACACACGTGGTCTGCAAATTACGGCCATAAACTGAATGACACATCCCACATACCTCATACGCCAGCGATGTAGCCTTGTGAGATTTCAGTTTCTAAAATTAATTTTTAACGATGGCAGAAGCTCTGGCATTGTTATATGAAGTAAAAAGAGAACTTTTCTGACAGCGACTGTATAGAATCACCTCTACATGCGATAAGTAAAATAAATAATCCAGGTCCAATATTTTTTATCAAACCTCGAACAAAATCCTTGTAATATAAACCCTACATGCAGTAAACATCGACAATACGTAACGCAAACCAATATAAAAAATTCTATTCCTTTTTTTTTTTCTCCTGATGGTGTTTATTTCGACACCGCTGTTAAGTTCATTTGCGTGAACATCACACAGCCCTTTAAGCCTGAAAGGGTTATGTAACAACGGTGAATTCATAGAGGAAGCTAGCCCAATTTCCGGTACTGCGCTGCGTGTCACAATTGGACCACGAAGCTTTGTCCTGACACGGCGACAATAAAAATTGATTCAGCTCTGCACTCCGCCAGCCATCGCTTGTGCCGCCTACGTCAAATCACAAAATCGTATTGAATTGTACTCTCAGCCGATGGCCATATTCTGTGTGACGTATGGAATGTCCCACAAATACAGCATACTGCGCCCACATTTACTTAGTGACGGGACTTCAGCTGCTCGCGTTCAGGGCGAAAAAAGAAAGGCTGAGAACAGGTGCTTAGGAGAATATTTGAGCGCACGATAGATGAAGTGATTCTATAATTCGTACGTTTCAGGGAACATTAATGTGATGTTCAAATAAAGATTTGGCGAGATGAGAAATGCGTCCATGAGGATGGATGTAAAGACTAAAGAGACGATACCATGCGGAATACCTAGGTGGAGAGGAGGGGACAGTAATAAAACGGATTTTACCGAAAATGCGTTAGTGGGTGTAGAGTGGATTAATCTGGCGCACGATATAGACCAGGGAGTATCCCTTGTGAACACTGCCATCAGCCTCTAAGTTCCTCGAAAAGATTATGATATGACTGTTTTGAGTAATTATCAGCTTCTCAATAAGTTTGGAAAACCATGGAGTTAGGCCTAGTTATATAGTAAACTGACAAGCTTGTGTGATATACTGTCCCGTATTCCATTAATTCTCACATAATTGAAGCATTTTGAGAATTAATTGCAAGGTAGTTTCATATTCTACAAACTTTATATAATTCTTATAACAATTACTGAATATACATAGATATACAGATACATAATTAGCTTTTAAAAACGATTACCAATCACCTAGGAAATTGGAAATGCTCAGAATGAATTTTGTTTTTGTTATTATTATTTAATTTATAACGACACTAATTGTGGATTCAGGAGGAAGCCGTATGAGAAAAGAAACTATACGTAAAATATTCATTACTACAACTCACACGAAGGCTAGCTAATGAAGACACAAACCGATATACGAAACATTATATAGCCTGCAACTCGCTGACGACAGCCGATTCTTACATACTGATTCATAACTGAACTCGTCCGTTTAAAACTGTCTATTCAATGTAAACATTTTGCTGAAATATGTCAACACAAAACTGAAAATATCCGTGGCAATGCAAAAACATGTACAAACTACTCAACACGCACATATAAACACACTTCAATACACAGCAAGCGTTAATTACAGCATTTTTAAACTTCACAGACTTGCGAGCAAATTATATTTCCTCGTACTGTGACAAACATTTCGGTACTCTTTTTCTGTATTCTCTGTACACATACCAATGCTCGAAATCTTACATTAGACACAAGCAACTTTTACCTTACAATTGGAACACAGACAAGAGTGTAAATGATATTCAAATATAGAACATGTTTCCAAACTTTATTAAACAAACTTCGGTGACTCCGTAAATGAAACATCGACCCTCCAACATACGTTAACATAACGCAAAGAATACACAAAATTACGGCTTAACTCGCATACGGGTGATTATTGTACGTAAAATAAAACAAGTGTGACAGAGGTAACCGGCAAAGATAAATATCACGTCACCAAGTAGATATAAAGTTTAATATAAATATATAATAGCTTCTAAACTATGTGTACATGTAACTACTACTGAGTAGTATTGGGTTTTTGTACCTTCGGAAGCTATGTTTTCGTCCTCAGCGGGAAAAACCTGGAAATGCTTCCGATAAGAAGTGTTTTGTTTCTAATGCTTATACCCGTAGATCGATTATGT
The DNA here is from genome assembly GCF_000696155.1 of Zootermopsis nevadensis. The sequence continues at coordinate 724,202 of NW_019059564.1, forward strand.
ATATGCATAAAACGGCTGCCAAGCAACGAAACAGCTGTGCACTATAAAACTAGTTATGACCGCGTATTAACCAGACATCAAACGGTGAGGAACAGAGGCAGAACAGAGAACACTGTACTCGAATAGTTATGGAAAGGTTTTACACAACAATTTCTTTCTCAAAAGTAATTAGATAGCATCTGGGTATTATTCTTATTACTACTTCTTAAAATATCTCTTGTTGTGCGTGTGTGTTTAGTCATTGCAATATTATATATGAAATTACACAAATGCAATTGCACAAATCCTCATTACTTTCGTTACAACAGAATATTAAATTCTGAGGTAAAACGTTGTGGTGGGCACGCCGAAAATTATGTCAATCAAAAAGCTAAATTTGCACTATTTAATTACGAGATATAAAAACTTGAAACCAAATGCCACAGTTATGACGTAACAACGAAGTAACAAAATATCATTTCCGAAAGAATCTTAAATTTGTAAGCACGGTGTGGACTATGTCTACAGTCAAATTAAAAAAAATGATTCCAAACTGATTTATTGCCCGTAAATGGACATAAACGGATTGTCCAGATATCAATAGCAAACTTTCTCCCGAAGCTCAATTCCTCCCCACCACGTTCTGTATAACAATGTCAATAAAAACATAAATTGGTATCGTAATAGGCTTCATATATGCTTTTATCCTCCCTTCAGTTTTTGAATTACAAAATAATGTCAATTTCCAGAGAACACCATTATATCATGGACTGAAAGTAAGTACTGGACAGAATAACAATCTACCATGGAGCCTGAGAGAACTTTATTATATCAACTAAATATATTTCACACTAAATTCTCACAGAAACTTCAACTTTAACGCCAACATAAAAATGATTTCCAACTGAATATCACACGGGAATACCAAACTCAGCAAAAGAATCGATCCTTTTGTGTGGTCTGACGCAACAATTATACTCTTTATTCATTGTTCTGCAAATGATGGCCACCGTTATAAGAGCGTCTTTTACAAATGGGTCTAAGAAGTGGAGAGTTTACGATGAAAAAGTGTGACGGTTCGTAGTGGATTCATCACATTTATATAACGGGCACAATTATTTCCACATATTTTCAACTGTTTCGGGCAAATACATGACATGCAGTACATTTGGAGACCACCATGTAAGTCCAGATGAACTTTACGTATAAGGTGTTAATGAAAATTTGTCACAGGATGACCATAAAGAGGACACGGATAGGGTGAATGGACCGAAAGAGGAGACCGCAACAAACTACAATCACCATCACCATCATCACTTCTTATTTCATCCTCCTAACATCATCCCTTACTCAGATTTACCGCACTTTTAGAATTCTGCTTCTTTTTCCTATCACATTTTTGTTCCATCGTATTTCAGACTTTGCACGCGAATTAATTTGCATGTGAAAACACTTTCAGGTCAAGAATGGGAAGGGAAGAGGGGAAGAAGAGTAGAAGAGAGACTTTGAGGGTAACAGAACTGAAGTGGAGAAAAGCAATAAAGTGTAGAGGAAAGCTGATGACCTTTTCCACACTCTCCAAATGGAATCTGAAGGTGAAACATCACGTCTCATTGAATCACTCATCATGTGTGATTCTGCTCTGGTATGCGAATCATTTCCAGCGTGACACGGACAGCCCCTTTAAAAGTGAGTGTCGGTTTGAAATAACAACGTAAAAATAATAATTGAATATTCAAGCCTATACATCGCGTAATTTACGCGTAAGGTAACATTAAAAAACAATTAACTTCTTTTGTATGGGTGTTAAATAGATTCCTCGAACTCAATAACGTGGCAAAGTGTATTGGAGAATGTCAGCACCTAACAGAAGACATTATAAAATGCATAATGACGAAAATAAAAATTCTAGTTCTTTGTCAAATATTATTGGAATGGTAAAATCAAGGATGGTGAGAAATACGAGGCATGCAGTTTCGCATAGTAAGACGCAAATTTTGTTTATAATCTTAGTTATACTCCCTGGGGCCACGTGAGACACCGTAGGAGTACAGCATTAAAATGGATCAGAAAGAAACAGAATGTGAAGATGTGGACTATATTCACCTGATTCATAATAGGGTCCACTGATGGCTACAGTATTTACGGTAATGCACGATCGGATTACATGAAAGGCAAGGAGTTTCTTGAGCAGCTGAACAGATATGAGTTGTTCTGAAGGTAACGCGTTAACTTTTAACATTACAGATTACAGTATTCAGGCTTTACAAACATGATTACAGAGTACATGATCGGATTTACTTTCTAGCGATATTATGCAAGTCGCAGAAACATGAAGGAAGTCTTCTCTTTTGATGTAGTATCCTGGACTGTTTTCCTAGGCTAAGAGCAAAAGAGCGTAATGTTGTTTAACGGTGAATAGGGACATTTTCCTCCTATCAGTCGGAAATCTTTTGTGCACTGACATTCTGACAGAAATCAAGACCTCACTTACCGAATCAAATCAGGAGTTGCGAAATGAACGAAGCAAATATTAATTAAATTCTAGTTCCTGACACTTCTAATTATAGCTTAAGTGAAGATTTAAAAATCAGTACAAAATATCGTTTCCAATGTGGTTTTCAGCTGCTTCTAGAAATTTTACAATCTCTTACATGATGTTTAGCGAAGTCTCACGGAGCTTCTATAACACTTTCCAGTTATTACCGAAAACTAGTAATTTTGGGGTTCCTTAAAAGTAAAATTATACCTGATTACTAATAGGAAGATAAGCCTAAAAGTACAGAATTAAGTTATTAAGAACTGAAACACCAATCTTCGATTTCAAAAATACTGTAGTCTATTAGGAACTTATTTTTTAACCGAAACTACCATGCCGTTTTATAGCAGCGTAGGAAAGTGCACAAGAATAAAAACTTTGATAAAAAAACTTCTGAAATGAAAGTACACACTTGCAGAAGATACTCTAAGGTTTTAGTGTACACACACACACACACACAAACGCACACACAATCTCTTTTTAGTGAAACTTTGCCTAAATGCGAGTGAAAACCGAGTGCAAAGATCGGGGAAGCCACTGAAGTGGCGAACGATCGGAACGGGTGGGGTGGGGTGAAGGTTAGAAAGAAGATGATAGTGGAGAGGGCTGAGTGACGACGACACACAGCGAGATGGGTATGGTCCTCATCAAATGGAATTGAGAATCTCAGCTAGCACAGCCAGAATTATTCCTTCGTTTCCGCGCTCTTGCTTAATCTAAAAGAAGAACATAAATTACAATAACCTTCTTTTGGCGCCGTGTAGACTAGTCGCTAGACGCCAACGTTTCGAAGGCCCCCACTGTGTCCCTCTACAGGGCTAATGCCCATGATTATCCAAAACTTTCGTGTCTATCGATGAGTGCACACGGCACCAAAACCCAGAAGAACAACACCATCCTCTTCGGCGTCGTTGAAACATCGAAAATAAGTGCCAAGGTATAGATTTAGAAGGACACACCACGACTTCAGTTCTTGCAATAAAGGATGAATAATCATGGCGAACTTGCTTACATGTTTTAAAGAAATGGAAACAAAGTCAGAATTGATTTGATAAGCGACCGACATAGTGAAGAAAGAAATCCGATCAAAATTTTGGTGGAAAAACGTCTTCAAAGACGGAAAATTAGAGAGGATGTAGTTATGCGGTACAACTATGAGATTTGAGGTCCTCACGTCGGTGAAGACATTCATGGCGGTTGTTCTGGGTCTAACGCCGTGTGGACTCGGAGGGCACCAGCATTTTCGAGGAACATAACAGCTCTGTTTTCAGAGCTGAAGAACACTGTCGGTGGTACAGCCATTTTCCATTTGGAAGGCAGCCATGTATGAGGCGTATTGTACATGATAGGGTGTTAAACAGTATTAAGGCCTGTTTTCCACCAGTTCCTTGCAGTTGAAAAAGATTTTAATACATTTCGCGAAATAGTCTCTGTAATTTGGACCTATAAATTTTATGCGGGAGAGAGTCGGATGGTCACATACAGTCAGCTAATAATTTTACCAAACAAGAAACTTAAAATTTCCCAATGAACTCTAAAACAATGTCAGTGTCCTAATACTATGTTTAATTGCGATTATTTACTAAAAAATCTGTAAAGTACGAATTTCGAAACCTGTACAGACAAGCCCAGATGTTTTACGTGTTTTCTGGTGACGGTATAAACAGTGCTGTGGATCGCCAAATGCTTCACCGATGAACAAAGATGCCAGTATAAGGCGATGAATTGCATTTCCCTGTTCTTAGAGTTTAATCCTATTTCTTGCTGCGCATACAAAACAGGCCTCATCACAACCCACTCGTGGTTCCTCATGCGCTTTCATCCAACACTTAGCACACAGCTTGTGACGTCACTGTTCATCGCAGAATAAATTTACCTCCCCCCACCAAATGGAGAAAAAATGGAAATGAGGAGACTCCTTCGAACGCTTTCGTCCCAGAGAACCTACTAACCCTATTCCGAAGATGATAAAGGTAATTGTACGTTACCTCATTTTCTGCTGTAATGTAGTTAGACGTAGGAATCTTTTGATCGCCGTATCATCTTGAAAACGACTATATTCGTCATAATTTTATCACATTTGTGTAACAGCGTAACCAGGCTTCATACTTCCTACGGCAAACCTGAATATAAAGTACCCAAATCCTATATTACGTCTGAATGGAAAGTGGATTTAAACATAATTTATACCTACGTCCATACCAGATAAATTTCACAACCTTCATTTCCTGAAAATTTATCAGGATAATGTTGCACGCTCTTCTGTCCTTGAAATCTGACAGTTTTTGACTACGGCGGATTTTACATGTAAAATAATTTTTTTGGAATTTGTCCGTCGTCAAAATTATGACATCGGAAACAGAATCCAGCTTCCGAAACGTTGCGAGTGTATTATTTAAAACTTAAATCACGGATAAATTCCCAGAACACAATTATTTTCCTCTTATTAGTCTATTATCCATTTCTCCCCTTCATCCTCTAATAAGATTTATTGTAATTTATTTGTAAGACTGTGCATTCACTTTCTGTGTGAATGAAAGAACCGCCAAGATAAATGCCTACAGCTGACGGCAATTATTTTCAGAGCAACCTGTAGCCTGCGCCCCCATCGAATGACCTATTTACTAAAAGTAATTACTGGGGAAAACCGGTCGAGGAGTTATTTTCCCCACAACCACCACCACCATTACAGAAAGCGTTCTGCAGATGGCGCAGCAGTAACCCCTAAATAACACAAAGTGGGTTACGGGTAGGCCTATATGCTTTTAAAGCCCTCTAGAAATCCAAAGCAGACTTTGATCCAAAGGGATTAGTGTTTGCGGGATTTGGTTCGACTCCCCTCGGTATGTTTGGGAGAGCGTAGGGGGATTAACGAAGCTCTACGAAGAAACCAGGATAAGGACAAAAAGAAAATGAAAAAGGAGAGAACAAGAGAGATTTGCTTTAAGTATTAACCTACTCTCACGATGAGTAAAGGAGGGGTGATAGGATCAACGTTGGAGAAATTGGTGAAACCCGAGAAACAAGAATAAGACAATAAATAGAAACTATCAAAAGAACTGCGATTATAAGAGTGGATTGTGAAAGCACAAATATTGAAAATCGCTGTTTCGAGACTCTGAAAGTCTTCCAGAACATTCAACGTGAAGGTTTTAAGGAGATGTAAGACAGCCCCAGGCAAGGGTTAGAATTTAGCATGCTATGTATTTACAGGCCTACCAGAACTCACTCCCTTTAAATCATTACACACAATGTCAGTAACCCTATCAGACTAATTCCATACAGCACAGTCCGTCTGGGAACCAGAGAGTCTCTTAGCCGGCAAAGAAATCAATCACTTTTAGGGGAACTAGAATTTCACTTATCGTGTTCGAAACAGCCCACATTTACCTCTTTAATTACTAACCGTTTTAGTATCATCCTCCAATCTACGCTTAGTTCACAGTACAAAGGCGTTTGGAGCATCTGGATTAGGAATTTCTGAGCTATACGACATGTTTGTTGCAAGAATGTTTAATGAATGACAGCTAGGTGCGATCTGAATTTCTCACCGCGACAAATGCAAAGATGGTTGTCTTCATGATGTTGCGTCAAGTAGAATGGCAAAAGTTTACAGAACCTTCAGAAGTGCTTACTGCCTCCATCATAGCTGATAGAAGCAGTAAGTACCTCTGAAACATCAGTAACATTCTACAAAACTACACGGCGCGACAACTCATAACACAGCCATCTTCATACTAAATTTAAATTCTTCCTTTTGGTGAGAGATCAAATTTCATGCCCATGTAGAACCACGAGTGAAATAGTAGTCCTATATTTCATACCCCATATTTTTTGAATGCAGAAAGTTGTTAAACGTAATCCAGTCTCAGCTTATTCTACATTACTGAAAACGCACAATAACCTACGCACATCTTCAGAATGAATCCATACGCCTATCTGACAGACTGCTTATAGGTTCTGAAAGACGAGACAGACTCTCTAAAAGTTTTAGCTTACACACAGAAAGAAGCTACTCTGAAAGTTATCCCAATCTTTAAAACAACTACGTACATGTGCATAAATCTGCATTAAGTATAATTACAAATGTAATTCATGACGATGTTTCCAAAATGATTAGTAGTATTTCACCCCGACCTAATGTCTACCCCCATCTTGGTTGAAACTTTAGCAAAGACAAATGAGTGTTAGAATCAGGAGCAGGTGTAGTGGAAAATATATGGGCAACGTGGGGTGGTTACTTGCTTCCAGTCTGAAGGGTGGGATTGGTTACAGGAAGAAGACTGCAGGGGGTGAGTTGTAATTAAAATGTCTCCTCAAAAGGAAAGTTGGAAGGAGAAAGACAACAGTTGGGGGTAAGGAAAAGAAAGGTGATGGGAGGAAGGGATGGGCAGAAAGTATGACAAATTGATCCTCAACCGATTTCCCCTTCAAAATTACCACCCCTAGAATACCCTAGACCAATTTTCTGAACCGCGATGTAAATACACTATATACCCAAACTCTGAATACAATTCTAAAGTTCTTAGCTATGAGTAAGAAACGCTTGAAAAATGAAGAAAGTATTTGGGATTGTGAGTCGAACAGAAGTCAAAGTTCCAATACTTCGCAAAACTTGAAATACATTTCCGAGCTGCCGTTTCCGAAACCACAGTTCCTGTTCTTTGATTTAAATGAAGGGGGCGGTATAAAGTTGCAGGAGACTGAGTTTCATTTAAGGTGGTCTAGATTGAAGTGCCGAAAGACTTAGTGTATATTTAGCCCTGAAAATGTTCCCTCGAAACGTTGGTACCCACATGAAAGTCCACGCGGCTTCACAACCCAGAAAACTATTACGGGCATCCTCACCGCCGTGAATCCTCGAACCTCATACAATGATCTGAATAATTTGAAGGAGGTTTCAGATTCTCCAACTCCTTTCAAATACCTGAATGTACGTGGGATAACACAGAAAATAATATGACCATTTCATATTTCTAAATTACCATCAAGGATGAGAGCTTTTGTGACGAAAATGGAAATAAAATAAATACATACAGCGAATTTAATCATTTTTATATTTGTGTAAAGATAAGTCTCAGATATCTGGTAATATCCATAAAATATATGCTAAATATCGATCATAATTTCGATAATGCCATAAATGAACGACCAGTGTCTGCTTTTCTCCGCAGGTGACGAAAGTCACGGCTGTGCTTTAATGGCGCAGGAATGTAAGCAAGACGTATTAGGAATACGTTCACTTTAAAGACACAAAACTGACCTGAGATATAAATGACATACATCAATAGTAACGTCATTTATCAGAAGGGGCGCTTGTGGCACTAGACGTCGAAGGAAGTTGGTATTTTAGTTTATCTCAAACAACTAGGATGAGAGGCTGTGGACTCAATATCTGGTTTCCGGAAGCGTCCAGTGGTGGGCAACTTGTCAACAAAGGAATGAAACTTTGGGTTCCGTAGAAGACAGGGCATCAGGCAGTCATATTTATGGTTTTCACGGCGACGAGTATACGGATGGCTATCTTGTGGGTTATTTTGCAGTGTCTGATAGAAGTTTACCGACGTTTCAAAAATGCTCGATGCCAGATTACGCGTCGCAATAACCCAGAAGACAGCAAACTTCAGGATATCCCTTTGCCATGTTGGCGACCATCAGATTCTCAACAAGGAACCTACACCATGACTAGTATATGTCTGAAAGCCCAGCCACTCTAAGTGTCAAACGTTAAAACTTTTCAGACACACGAAATTTTAATTGTTAAGGTGTTTGTGATTTTCAAAGCACTAAAATTATTTGACACATAAGTGACTCAGGAAACTACGTTTTATATTCTGAGGCTGAAAGAAACAACTTCAGTCCTGCCTACAAATAGAATGTACCAGTTGTACCAAGTTCGAATAGTACAACTAAAGGCCTTCTTTATGTTTACTTTTAATATATGTAAGAACTTGCGTCACAGAAGTCAGTGCGACACAAGTAAACAATGTTACTGTCTATGTTCCCCGGTTTACAGGCAAAAAGAACTACGTAACATCCCCTTAAGAGACTGTACGTGAACATACAATGAACAAAATACATCAAAATACACATTGAAAAAGCTAAAATATTTCCTAAGCGAGAAATATGTTAGTATCTCCTCCTTCTACCCACCCTCTTCCGTTCTTCTCCTTTGAATTCTGTCGTTTGATGGTTTGCTTCATACCGTATGGCCCGAAGCAGAAAAGAATTTGCAAACCAAATCGCGAACAAAAAATGTTAAAATTTAAATTGTGTATGCGTTGATTTTTTCACTCCTCCCTTGTTTCACACTTCTCCTTTTTCTTTCATTTCGTATTTCCTATTTTAGGACGAAGTCAAAAAGCAACGCTTTGTACGTAAGAAAAGAGGCTGATGCCGCGGGGCTGTAGGGGTGTAAGGGGTAAGATTCTTCAGTAATTGCCATGCAGTCTGAAGAGAGAAGGCGCAAGCTGCTATTTTGAATACGAAATTGGAACAAAACTGGGGAGATGGAGGGAATCAGGCTGGCTGCGTACAAAGAGAGTTGAAGCTTTGTAGTCGAAGAAACTCCGAAACAAATCTTCAGTTCCCAACACAGACCAAAAACTTTGTGTAAAACTATTATGAACAGTCATCATATCATTTATAGTAGTCAGCTTATTGATTATTTATTCATTTATGGTATATTTAGCTACGATAACAATTCTTCAGTCTATGTAGCGTCTAATGGTATGATAATTAATGAAATAAGAATTGAAAGGGATATGAAAGGAAGCGGTCGTTGCCTGATGTAAAACATTGTCCCGACAAGGCCGTTACAGACTGAGAAACCTAAAAAAACCACGCGTAATCGTCAAGGTAGACGGTCTGCGTGGTTAGAGACATGAACTCACTAACTGTCGAATAAGAATCGGAAGCTACCATTGGTCAATTTATCAAATTACGTTTCTGTATTTCTGTAAATCTGTAACAACGCAAAAGTCCATAAGCTGTAATTCCTCAACCAGCAAAGTGGCGACTGGAAGACCGGTGTTCGATTTCCGGCAGAGGCACTGATATTAGTTTTGGACTTTCCTGATAGTGTATTCTAGAGGAAAGTTAAAGAGCAATAGAGACAAAGCATCTCCTTGTTTTAGACCGTTCTTGATGGAAAATGAGTCAGATAAATAATTACCTATACGAATTTTGCTACAGGTTTCATTTAAGCACATTTTTATTAGGCTCACTAGCTTCTTTGGTATACCAAATTCAATGAGAATATTGTATAGCACTTCTCTCTCAACAGAGTCACAGACTTTTTTGAAATCTATAAACAATTGATGTAGCCTAATCCCATGTTTCTCTCGTATCTGACGAATGCAAAAGATCTGATCAGTTGTTGATCGGTTACATATGAAACCACACTAATGATCCCCAATAATTTCGTTCACAAATAGAGTTAATCTCGCCAGAAGAATTTTGTATGAGGTTGATACGCTTTCCATATACTTACGTAAACTATGAGAGCTAAAATATGACGCGAAGGAGTACTGTTCATACAAGCACAACAGACACCGAACTAGGATTTTCCTAATCAACTTAAAAGTCACCAGCGATCGACATGTTAGGTTTTAAGACACACAAATTCAGAAGTTACGCAATATGAATATCTTTCATGTTAAATTCAGATTAACAGTAGCGCTCATTTGTAACTTCAAGTGAATCGTGCGCAACAGCCAAGCAGAATTCTAATCGAGACTTATGAGAAAAATAATGCTTCGTCACTCTAGGCAGAATTCAAAGTCATGGCAAATACGCGTAACTCTATGATATCGTCAGCTTTATGTTTCGACCACTAAATTCGCCGTCTAAACCTGAATAATTCATCTGCACTGAAAATGGAGACAGTTCAGCAGTTCAGTCGCTGTTGAGAACAACGAACTTATGACGCTATTGCTCTGAATCACAGGATAAGTGCGAGACCTCAGTCTTACAGAGTCTTTTAGAATTCACTTGTACGTATCGCCACGTTCGCACGGAAAAGAAACATTTTCCTTAGATTTTCCACCAACTCTAAGGCTTTCATAACACTTGCTTTTAAATGTACGAGACATCTAAATGGAACAAATATGACGTAAAAATAAGATGTAGGGTGGACGTGGTACAGGGATAATGCTGTTTCTAGAAAGACGGTGTTTTTTGTCATATGTGGAACGGATGCAGGAGTCTGAATTCGTAAAGATTAATAATAAATGCCAATGTTACGAAGTGTAACTTGGGGTGAAAGGTGAATTTTTCCATTCTTAACATTTCTTTAAGCAGAAAAAGCGAATTCAGCGTATTCTTAGTAGGTTACGTTGCGCCACATCGTAACACGGCAATATTTTGAACTCACTTACCTTTATTAGGACACATTACAGGAGAACAGAGCGATAAAATATTTTCACCGAAGACAGAGATAGCTGCATGAAGACGGAAGAAAGTACACACCGAAAAGCCTCACAAATTGTACCCCATCGAACATTAAGGCGATCGGATCAAGATGCATGAAAAGTAAAACCATGTGAAACAAATGACAGATGAGAAATGCATACAAACTGTTAGAAAATCTGAGGGAAAAAGACCACTTGGAAGCCCTAGATGTGGAAAGGAAAGTGATGTTAAAATGGTTCTTAAAGAAGTGGGTGTGAAGTTGGGATAGGACTCATCTGGCTCAATAAAGGGGGCTTATAGCGGGGTCTTGTGAACACAGTAACTATCAGCACTGCTGTTCTTCTGGCTTGTGAGACCGTGTAAGCGCGAAGCCAGATTTAAATGTTTCGGAGAAACATACTGTCCCCACCTTCACGTCCGGTGTCACAGTGCTGGGAAGTTCATGATCCATTACTGCCAAGCTCCAAAGAATCTGATAGAAGGCCCAATCACGAACACTAACTAACTAGAAGGTTCATCCCGAATTAACCAAAGCCCTCCACCGGTCCGTCCTAGGCCAATAAAATCCAGTCGCCTTCAACTTCCATCTCCCATAGACCCTGCTTGATGTTATCCTACCATCTAAGTTTAGGTCTCCCCAGCGGTCTCTTTCCCCCAGGCTTCCCAACCAATACCCAGTGCACACCTCTCGCACCATCCATGCGCTCTACATGCCTTGCCCATCCCATTCTTCTCGACTTAATCACCCTGACAATACTGGGGGAGGGGTACAGATTTTTAAGCTCAACATTATGCAGTTTTCTCCATGTCCGATCGTCTTCTCTCCAAGGCCCAAATCTCCTCCTCAACATCCTATTCTCAAACACCTGCAAACTGTGTTCCTCCCTCTGAGTGAGAGGCCATGTTTCGTACCCAGCGCGAAGGTGATGGCCATGTCTAAAACTTATGGCAACTTCCCTATACCAGATGTCATTAGAAGCAAGGCTAAACTTCGGATAGTATTACAGCGAACTTGAAGGTGGACCAGCAGACCTGGAGTGTTGAACTGTCACAAAAATAACATATAACAAGGCCGTAGGAAGACATCCATGTTGCAAACAAGTGACCTCAGAGTCTTAGCGCATGTCACCGTTCTACGTACTACGCATATAACAAGCAAATGGGCAGATGTTTGATGTGGTATAAAGTAAACCAAAAACTGGCAGAAAGAGCTACAGAGTCATTTCTGTTGGATAAACACAAAGACTGATCATTTTATGCTACAAGGAACTTGCAACCATCTGCCTTTGTAAGGAGACCAGAATATTCGCTCTACCGTGAAACCCAGCACCGAGAGAACGAGGGAACTTTTTATTTAAATACAAAAAAAAGACAAGCAATGACGTGCACATATAATATTTCAAAAAGTTAGTTCAAAATATACTGCAACAGAGAGAGCAAATGTTCAAGGGTATAGTGTTCAAGGGAGAAGAAACATACAACTAAACGGTGCGTATAAATAAATAAAGAGGCTTTTTCTAAATCTGACGATACAACTGATAATAGTACAACATTCTGTGAAAGTTAGAAATAAGAACATTGTTATATTCGAGAAATCCGAATTGCGAAAGTTATTATGACTGGAAAAGTTAGAAGAATAAACGAGGTGAATATTATGGCTATGTCACATGGATCTTAAGTTCCAGCCAAAAAGTCAATTTCAAAGTTTAAATGACCTGTTCTAAAGACGGATATTAAATTTCTAAAATGTTCAGAATCCAATACACAGGCCCATCATCACACAAAGAAACTGTTCCTAGAATATTTAAGCTTTTTTAAAATCTAGTTAACATTCGACATTGTTATAAACTACAAAACTGTTACAGTTTCTTACGTATTGCGTAAGACCCCGAGGGAATAAACACAAAATCCAGAAGGCGTATAGGTCCTATTTCACCACAAAACTGCAATAGCACTAATAATTAAATATATTTAGGAAATGTAGAGTACAAAATTATAATAAGTTTAGTCAACAACACATGAGATAATATCCATACAGTGATTCAATATAGGAACCTGGGTTCGACCCAGACCGTTAATAATAAAAATATATAATTATAATAAGTATATAAAACGGACAGTTTTGTACACTTTCATGTATAACCCCATCTGTCAGATTCTCTTCAGGAAGTTGAGAAGGACGCATCAAGAGTTTCGAAACGTGTTTCTTGTAACATTTTGTGTTCATCATCGTTCCATCGTCTATTTGGGCACGTGACCTGCTGCGACCTTACGCCGTCCCTTCAGTGGTCTTCCCAATACAATCTTTCACACAGGATTGTAAGTATGACATCACAGTGCTTTGGTATTTTATTCTATTTGCCATCACTTCGGTAATTCTGTACAAATCTGACAAACTTTCCATGTGAATCTTCTGAATGCCTCCATTTCTTCTGTGATCTGAAGGTGCAAGCCACAAATGTTATTTCCGATGCCATCCTCATTCTAATCATCGAGGATCCACTTCCATGAAAACACATAATGCCAACGTTTTGTAAACGTCGGTTGCAGTTTGCTATTGCGCCAAACGAACTTTGGAGTGCCAGAGTCATTGCTCCAGTCACCTTTCTAAGCTTTTACATTCTTCATGACATGTCCTTGTCTTCATATGGTGCAATGAAGCTCAGACACTTGAATGTGTTGACTTGTTGCTGTAATTTGTTTTCTATACGCAATTTCCTACTAACAGCGTATTAACATAAACAGTTCATGATTTCTAGCCCATGTCTTTAGGTTTCTGACAATGCTGCATTGTTATATGACAGGCAAATCCAAAAAACCTACTCTTACAAACACCGTGATTTTGAAGACATTTTAAAAACGGAATTCACAACAGACGATGGACAAAAATTACAATAAAGAAATTAGTAATATAAAACAGTCGCAAAACGCTTTCAGGGAAAATACATCACGCTGTCTACATTTGCATGAATTATAATGAGAATGTTATGTCTTTGTTTCTCTTTCTGTCTGTCTATCTACCCGTCTGCGTGTTTCACTTCTATAAATATCGAAAGGACTTCTATTAATCTGGAATTGGTGACTCTTATTCAGTTAAATTATATTACATTACCTATATATAATCAATCAAGACAAACCAAGCCTTGTCGTCCGGTTAATTTAAGTCTGGTTCTAAACGGTCTAATGCAATCACATAGGCCTAAAGCCTACAGCTCTAAGTCTGGTCCTAAACGGTCTAATACAATCACATAGGCCTAAAGCCTACAGCTGTGTATAGAGTCTAGGCATACATAAAACTCATAAGCCCTAATTTCCATGATCCGCAAGCAGAACTTTACAGATTCTCCACATAAAACAAGACTAAATTAATCAACATAAACCTAAGATCTAAAACTTATTTAAACAATTTTCAATTCTACAAAAAAATAAATTACAAGTAAAAATAATTCATAATCCATGCACAGGCTTCGGGCTATAGTAATCCTCACTTGGAATAGCCGTACAACTTTCATCCAAGTTTTCTTCTCCACCTGACGAAACAGCTCAAAGAGTACAGCGAGAGGACAAGACAACACAGCAACAGGATATATGACGATGTCAGCAGAGTAGAAGGATGGTGAGGGTAGGAGAGGGGGGAAGATTAGTGAGTAACTAGTTGATGAAGCAAATTCTGAATTATTAAACACTGAAGAGGTTTCAAAATCTAACAGAACCACCAACCCCCACCTCAAATTCCCTGAACTTAAGTCTAACTAAACTACTACTGCATCAATTCTACCATCATTTCAACTGGTTGCTTTGAATACAGAGGGGTGATAGCTAAAGGGGTTTGGGACGGGGTGGACTTTGGTGCTGTCATATGCAAGTGACATATACCTCTCAACCCTTGTAATGAATGTACGCTACACACCCTTCAACACCCTCTCGCTCGCTATGGAGAGTGATCCTAGCATAACCATAAATCTGATTATGCCGTATGTTGGATTTAATACATACGAACATTAAGTCAGGCTTACATATGCTGTGTTGTGTGTGTGTGACTTGTAAGGACGTAACCATTAGCGGTCCAAGTTATTATATAATTTTCATACTACTGAGAATGCCTACAGTAAAAGGCCGCACCAGAGAATATACTTAAAGGGTTTGTGTTTTATGTGATAATTACCCAGACCTACAACAAACGAGTTACCACGGAGTAAATGCAACTTGTATGATGTTAATGTAAACGTATCAAACATGTTTCACAATCCGAGGCCTTCATGAATACGTGAGATCTTCAGACATGAGGACCGTAAGTTGTCATCTTTCATGCAACACATTTTTTCTGGAGTTAATTCTAAATTATTCTTGAATTCCACGTCAGTCCATTTCCATCAATACAAAATACCTATAACAAAATCGATTACGCGCGCACACACACACTGTTCATATCGAGATTACAAAATTTCATAGTTCACTGTTCGGAGTGCACTCTGACGACCAAAGAAGATGTTAACATCTCTGGACTTCCTGTGATGATTTCTGAGTATAACAACGAGAATTTCAGTGAAACATCAATCTGTAATTCTGAAGTTAGAGCCAAGGGTTTTAACGGACACAATGTCTCTCAAATTCAGCAAAATTAAATATTAATGTAAAATGCCCGTTTCAGTTTTACGAGAAATGATTTTTTCATATTTTAATCGTTTTTCCCTTTTATTTTATCCTTTATGCCTTGTGTGGCCCAAAATCCTTTCTCCGTTCCCCTTCATCAATCCCATTACGTCAAAATCAAACTTTCATCACTCAAACAAGAAGTTACTTAATTTTAACAGCTGCCTAATGGTAGCAGCACTTCTTAAATAGAATATCCTGCCGTCTAGAATCATTACTGAAAATGTGCAGGCCACTGGCGAGCATAACACAAACAAGAGTCCATCATAAACCGTATCCTATTATACGTAAATTCATTTTGCATTAGGATCCGCTTGCCTTGACACAAAAGTAAATAAATTAAAAAACGTAAGTTCACATAAAAAGAAGGCATCGGACAAGTGGTCAACATGCCTAAACCTTGATGATTATGAGACCAATCTTGGACGGAAAAAGACACAAGAAAATGAGAATATGAAACAAAAATTTGTCATGTCTACCATCAATTATTAGTAAGCCTAGTTACGCAAGGCCTACCTGTCTACTGCCATCTACTACATCCAAATAGGCCTTAGTAGTTCTGAAAATAGACTGCTACATATACATAAAGGCAGGTGTGTGTTTCCACAATACATCGTCCACGGTTCGGCCAAACTTAAATTATAAAAAGTTAATTGTAAAAATTTCTTAATGTTAGATTAAAATAATTTAGCTACAAAATGTATTTGATAAGTGCACATAAGTAGATTAAAATAATTTAGGGACAAAATGTATTTGATAAGTGCACATAAAGCCGTCACATCACACATTAAACCATCTACTACTTAAACAGAGACGTCATTAAGTCTGGACTAGTGCGCCACAAGAAAATCAATCAAACCCCTTAAAGCCGAAGGTTGTATAAACAAGTTTTTAAAAAACTAGTCTGTACCTCTAAGAAATACTAAACATGTTCCATAAAAAATCAGCTGGTTAATGCTGTTAAAAGACAACCCCTATTTACAATGAACCTCTTAAGAGATCCAGGGGGAAAAATTTAAATCTGTTGACTGTTGAAGCAGGTGGTACAAATAGTTACTACTGGGCTTACGTATTATTATTCTTTAACTGCATTAATGAAGGATCCTTTTCATTGTTAAATAATCCTACTTTCTTTGAGGTAAAAACTGAATGTTTAAATATTTTTAAGACGAGCTTTGTCACAAAGGGTTAAATCCAAATATTAATAGAGAGCAAATCGCAGGTTTTGATTTCAATGTTTTTAAAACTAGCTCCTATGTAAAGCGTGGTCCCCAGCTACACTACCGTTAAGCTTTTGTCAATACGATATTATTTTCGAAATGAAGACCCTACTTTGGGTCAATACGATATTATTTTCGAAATGAATCAAATACAAAAACTTCACAAGAATTTACGCCTATCTGCCTTATTCTGCTGCGAGTCTCCATAAGTGTTTACGAAAGCTCAAAGTCAAAATTACGAAACACCGTGTAGCCCTACAGTCTCCATAAGGTCTGATGACGTCCTTAATAGCCCCTACTCTAAGTGATTGTAGTTAATTATACTAAAAGTCGAAATTTCACTATGAGCCGACATTCAAACACGTCACACGATAACCTTAAAAGTTAAATTTACGTTCATGACGGGAAAATATTTTGATGCGATTAAATATCATAGCATACTGAAAAATTCTACGAATAACATAGGGAG
Organism: Zootermopsis nevadensis; assembly: GCF_000696155.1. The sequence continues at coordinate 741,474 of NW_019059564.1, forward strand.
AAGTACAATTTATGCAAATTTCATTTTAATTAATCTCACAAGAACAGCTTCCATGATCCGAAAAATAATCATACACGATAAGGCGGTGAGGGTCGTTTTACAAACCTGAAGCTACTAAACTCATCCTAATTTTACGCCTATTAGCACACAACTGATGCTAAAGCTTGGAGATAGCTAAATTAAAGACTATTACGTTTGTTAAAATGCCTGATAAACAAATAAAACCTACGGCTATTGAGTGTCCTTTTGATAAACTGTAATGCACAGACTATTATTTTGGATAATTTCCCCTGTATCATTTGGCTTCACATTATAAAGCACAAAGCATTAAACAAGTGTAACTGGACCCATGTTAGACTATTTTGTCACACAGCAAGAAATAAAGCATATTTCAATAAGGAAACTTTAAACAATAGCAAAGTAGGTAAATTGTACTTAAAATTATTCATCGTCTGTTCTTTAAAATCATGACGTTTCGGAAGCTGATTCTGTCTCCAGTGTCAGAGACTAGCTCTATCTAAGGGACCCAACAGAGTACGTACCTCTCTCCTGAAGACGGAGACAGAACCAACCTCCGAAACGTCGTGATTTTAAAGAACAGACGATGAATAATTTTAAGTGTAAACTACCGTCGTCAAAGCCCTTTAGAATTGAATTAGGCAAATTATGTTCACTGAACAACAGAATTAATTGTGGCAAATATGACACGGATGTGTATTGGACTTACAGCAATTAATTAAAGTAATTAGTACTTTACCTGAGTCCTGCGAAGAGCATAGAAGATGAAGGATCCCGGCGGGTGGACGGACCAGCTCGAGTCAGGTAAGGAAAGGTCCGTGAGAAGGAGAGAGAGAGAAATATGTAACTCTGCGTTGCGAATGGAAATTCAGAAAGAGAGAGAGAGAAAGAGAAGAATGTGTGAACGAGACGGGCCGATGAAAAGGAAAACTAAGAGAAAGAGACGGAAAACCGGAAAGGGGGTGGGGGTGGGTGGTTAGACTTCCGAGTTTCCTGATTGGTTGAGCGTTGTTCGTGACGCAGAAGTTGGTGCTGCGTATGCAACCTGTTTCCTTATTCCCTAATATTATTACGTAACTAGGAAGAATGGGAACGAATATTTGGCGCTGACTTCGTAATTCGAGAATTGTAAACAACAGGTGATGGTATATATTTTTTTTTTTCCACGAGGGACAAAACGAGTACACGACAACCGACAAATAAAAATAAACAGAATAAGTTATCTTCTTTCTTCCAAGGATCCAAGTCTTCTCAGATCGGGCGTTTCCTAATTTTCAATACTCGTCGATGCAGTTAAACAGAATTTATATATAATTTACACGACTGTTCTGTGGATTGTATTAAAATCTTTCTAACAATAAAACAGCTCGCCCGGGAAAACAAGACAACGATCCGCCAGGTGCCGAGCGCGTTGCCTAACTGCGAGGGGTCGCCAGCAACAGGCTGATTCCAGGGGGTGGAGATGAAGGAGGAGTCCGCAAACCGCGCAGCAGAGCCCCTCTGACGTCACAGGACGTGGGGCTGCAGGCGTGGTCGCGCATGCGTCTTAATCCTATTTATCAGATTGGTTGCTATGGTAACCGCCCATTCCTCCTCTCGCAGACAACGAGAGACATCTGGTTGTCCTGGCAACGCACGAGATGACGGCAATAAAAAAATATGTAATGATATGATGCGGATGAAACAGTATCATTGAGAAAATGGTAAGGACATATGAAGTAATTTTAAATTCGTTTATATCTCTTCTGGAAGAACAACCCCAAGACAGGATACCGGCACATAATGTACAGCTTGACACAAAAAACCCAGACCCTTTCCTCTTTGCTTGTCGCAATACAGGAATCACTAGACGACGCAGTATCAACAGGTAGGCCTAACCTAAGCATAATAATAAGAAAAAAATTTCAGAAATAGCTGCTGCATTATCTACCTCAGAGGCAAGGCTTGTCTCAGGTACATAGAAGTAAACACCCTGTAAAACGGTGAATAAGTAAAATAATAATACTGGACCGTCAACGTACAAAAGTACCTGTGATTGACCTTCTGCCAAAGGTAATCTGAGCACAGGCCAAAAATAAACATTTAAATCAAAGAGAAATTGAAGCTGGTGGCAGCATTTTCACAGCAAGCCAAAATAATTTCAACACATTACATCAAAACCCTAGATAAAGAAGAGAATTTATGTAGTAGGATATTGTATGTGCCACTGTCTTGTCTTGGTCATCAAAATAAAATCTAAAATTCGGAACATATTTAAAGAAAAATACAAGTGAAACAGGTCTAATCGTCGTTATATTATTCTAAAAATTCTGTGAAACACATGCAAAAACCAGGCCTACACTCAGTGAATAAAACGCAGAATTGCCGAATGTTGAAGTAGCTGATACCTTTATAGAGGAGAAATAAATAAATAAATATACCACTGTGTTTTACAATGTTATCTGTGGCAAAGGGTCCATCTTACGAATCTGAGTCGCTCGGACAAGAAACTGCTCGCCTTTCATGAAACCCAAATGTTCGTCACCGATCAGTCCTGAGCCAGAAAATCCAGATGAAACATCCTACGGTATTTCCTTAAGATCCAATTTAGTATGATTTCATTTATCATAACAAAATGTAAACGCTGTATGGAATAACTGAATAAAAAAGTTATCAAAAATGGCGAAATAATACGTTTTGGCAGTCCAGCCTCGTGTCTGACGGGTAGCCCTATTCAAACAGACCTCATATGGGCCTATTTTGTAAATAAAATCACTACTGCTGATTAGTTACTCGTCAATGAATGGCAATTAGAATTCCATCTTCACTGTAGAATGAGGGGCAATGCTAAATAGGATGTGGAAATTTGCAGGGTCTTACGATGGTCTATCTGATAAAAATAGCAAGCTGCCAAGGAATAAAATATATATGATGTCCTAACATGTTAGAGAACGACATAATATTAGGCCTATTAAAGGCTTCCAGGATCTAATAAATCTATGTAGAAGTAAAGGTCTTTAATAGACTATAGAATACAGACCCGGTATGTGTGATTATGATGAAGTCATTAATATTGTTTCAAATCTTGAGTGGTTCCTGAAACCATGAAATACTTGGCGACTGGGGAATATAGGCCTATTTAAAATAAGCTAGTAACTGTTCTATTTGATGTATGATCTGAAGATTTCACGGCGACTAAATATAATAAATTCTTCTCGGCCTTCCATCAGACCTAAATGACACAATTAAAAGTCTCCATCTATCTTATCTAAGACGAATATATTTGGCTATTAATAATCAGTCTACTTTGTATTTAGATTAATCAACTCAGTCACAGATTAATTCAATGGTTACTGAAATGTACTGAAAGAAATAGACACAGAAATCTAACATCGTTTACAAGGAGGTTCCACTGCATGCAAATGTATCACAGGATGAAAACCGCTTCTTTAGTCGATTTTAATTATTTAAAATGCAACGACTGCATCGGTTGGCCACTGTAATCGAATAACGTTCAATATATTTTAGATCCTCAGAACCGCTTAAATGCATCACAGAACTTTCATTTTGTTTCTCAATATTACAACTCCATCAAAATTAACTCTCCGGCAGATTTTTTGGTTAATGCACCGTTGGAAAGCGGAAACAGAACTGACATCCACTTTGAAATGCAGGTGTCTACTTACAGACTTGTTGTTTAACTGCGGCTGACATGACCTGCTGTTAGTACTCACCTGAAATAAAAGAGAAACAATTATTGAGGTTCTCACGGCGGTGAGAATGGCTTCTGGGTTGTGACGCAGTTTAGACTCGCAAGAAGATTCCAACGTTTCAAAACAATCGCACCGTCACCTCCTCTGAGCATCAATGTGACGTCACAACCCAGAAAAAAACATAGTTAATTATAGTAGTAGTGACCACAAGGGCTGATTTCAGAAAGGTACAATACCGTAATAGATGCATATCAATAATTAAAGCCCGCAGGCACAACACATTTCAAATAACTATTTCGTGTATGTTTCAAAACACAAAAGACAACACGCACTTCGGGCTACAATTGGACCAAGACAACAACAGAATAAACTTGAAATTTAGGCCTATAAAAGCACCAGGGAAGGCTTCGTCCCTGACTTATATACCCACGTAAATAGAAGGTTGTGTTCAACTGTAGTTTCCAAAGTAATATACTAGACTGTAGGCCAACTCTTAGCTTACAGTTGAGTTGGTTGATAACACAATGGCAGATAACACGAACGATGACTCAAAACAGACCGCAAATGTGACGCCACAAAGGACAGAGGACACCAAACACTCTAAAGATTTCATTCAAAAAAAAGGGAGTGATAAGAGTGCAGAATCCGTCCTCCTGAACCTAATCTTCTTGGCTCTTCTAAGTGACGTCTTCGTCGTGACACGATTTCACTTAAAGCGTCCGATACAAAGACTCAAGCAGAAGAAGGACTGCGATACGCCTTGTCTGAAGGCTTACACAGAGACAACAAACGAGCAAAACCAGCGCAACTGAGTCTTTCTTGAGAAACTGACAGCCGTTCAGCTTGTCAAAACATACCCAGTTGACTACGGAACACGAATGACCATCATAATAGCCCGCCACTGATCCGTGCCCAGGGCCATTCGAATCTGTAATAAATAAAATTGTTCTTTAGGACTTCATCCATCGTTCAAATTATAAAAGTATAACAACAGAACGTTTCGGAAGCTGAATTATGCTTCTATCTTCAGGAAGACCCCCTGGTTAAGCTAGCCACAGGTCTGAATGCAGTCTTCACTCTCAAACAGATCTCCTGGTACTTCTTAAAGACCAATTTCGAAAATGTCTTCCTGGGTGTTCTGCTCCTTTCAGGCTGTCTGATAGCATTCCTCACCTCCTCCGTGCGAGCTACATAAGCGTCTATCTCATACTTAACTTCATCACTGCAATATGAGAAATTAATGTGAACAGTATCAATTATGATGCTGCTAATTATGCAGTTTTCTCATTACTGTTATTACCTCTGAGTCAGGCTGAAGTATCCTCCTCGGCACCCTGTTCTCAAACACCCTCAACTTATTTCCTTTCCTTCCGGTAGGAGACTCGGCTGAGCAACGCGTTATTAATTCTATGGAGCAGAGTCCGTCTCAGGAAGCCAACAGTAGCTACGTTCAGCTAGTTAGAAATTTACCGCCTTTTATAAAACCTTTAGATTTATAACCATGTTTAAAATAACCCACAATCGGTTCTTATTCTGAGCCATATGAAATCAATTCACCCACTCCAGTCACATTTCCCCAAGTTGGATTTTGAAAACTGGGTATATGTTGATGACTGTCATCACCAGAGAGCAGGAAAAAATCGTAGCATAAATACAGTTAGTGGATTCCTTAAAACGTGGCAAAGTTCAGATATCTGTGAGCGACGCTAACAAATAATAACTTCATTAATAACGAAATTAGGAGTAGATTAAATTCGGGTAATGCTTGTTACCATTCAGTTCAGGACCCTTTATCTCTTCGTCTGCTGACTAAAAGCGTAAAGATTAAAACACATAAAACTATAATTTTGCCTGTAGTTTTGTATGGATGTGAAACTTGGTCTCTGACACTAAGGGAGGAACGTAGAACAGAGTGATAAGGAAAATATTTGGAACTAAGAGGGATGCATTACTAGGAGGCTGGAGAAAGCTGCATAATGAGCACCTTCATAACTTGTACTCCTCGTCAAATGCAACTAGACTGATCAAGTCAAGGAGGATGAGACGTTGCAGCCCGCATGGGAGAGAAGAGGACCGCATATAGGGTTTTCGTGGGCAAACAAAAAGAAAAAAAGCACTAGGAGACCTAGGCATAGGTGGGAGTATAATATTAAAATTGATTTGTGATAAACAGGATGGGGTGGTATGGACTGGATTCATCTGGCTCAGGATAGGGACCAATGGACACGGTAATGAACCTTTGGGTCCCAAGAAATTTTGGAAAATTCTTGAGCGTCTGTTGGCCTCTCAGGAAGGACTCAGCTCCATGGAGTAAGTTAGTAAGTTGTATTTTAATATTATCCTTCCATTTACACAGGCTTCCAAGAAACATTTCGTAAGCATGTATCACTCTGCGCTCCGTACTGACTCATAAACACGTAGCTTGGATTAAATAATCACAACTCTGAATGTGCGACCAAGGGACAGACAGTCCTTGCGGAACACAGGAAACCTGTCTTGTCCATTATGTTCTGCGCCCTATTCACACTTCATCATTAACTGAACATTGCCTATAACTGATGCCAAACAGCATCACACGGACGCCAGAAATACGACGCAGTACCGACCTTTCCAATCGGCGTCCTCATTTCAGACACGCTCATTATATAAGAAACATGGCTTCACATCGGACAAATGGAACATGGAAGCTAGTAAAATTACACGTAAAAGCAGACTACCTAAGGCCTATTTCATGACGTGAGCCACCCGACCCTGTCTATAGAAGGTAGGCTATTAGGAGACGCTAGTTACGGAGATAAGCCCTTGCTACAGACAGGGTCGTACGGTGGGGAAAGTGGCTGGAACAATGGTCGAATTACACTGACCCGGCTTCCTATTCAGGTCGTGCAAATGAACACTGTCCATTGTCTAACATAAGGAGACCTGCCTGCCATATTAGACCTGTATATGGAGAAGCGACGGTGGGGACAGTACAAGTGTTCACAGGGTGAGCCAGGCAGTGATACGCTACACTTCGTTCGATCGGAAGGTTCTAATTTCATTAAACATCCTTCCCGCAGCCCACACATAACGTTGGTTGATCTCACTGGAAACGCACGTTTATGTTGAAATCGCTTTTATGGAAAACAGCATGGGAGTGATCTTAAAGGACGGAATAATATGATTCAGACTGGAAATCCGTTTTACTGAGTGCGTAGGATACAACTTTTGTGAAAATGGACTGTACACTACCATCTCTATATAGACCCAAAAAGGCAAGCCCGCAGCTTAGGAACTATAATATTCTTTACTGGGCATTTCTTTAATATCTGACAGCCACAATAAAAAGAACTTATCCCTGTATGTCTTCTTGCTCAGTCTGTTTGAAAATTGTGATTAGTTTGCTACCGTTAAACCTGGTAAGTATTATCGCGAAGAAGAAATAAAAGCATTACTTTAAACAACTTATGCTATACTATTCCCCATGATTCAACTACGTTTACTCTTTGATAAATAAATGATAAAGCAATAAGTAAAATAACAATAAGAACAAATATGTCGAAAACTTTCGTAGCCAAATTTCTCTACGTCTTATTCACTTATCACAATAAATCATGTGTTCAAGATCGCACTTCACCGGTTAATGCTATAAGTAACCTGAACGCCGATGAATTGTCAACAGAATTTGAAATATCACGGTGGTCCATCGATTTCGTCGTTTCAACGACAGATGTACATCGTAGAATAATATTAAAACGAATCTAAGAAATCACTCATGACATTTCGATGTGGATATATCTGACTCACTGGCGCGAGTTTGTGAATACGGTGAAAAAAACGCTTCAGGTTACATAAAATTGGTGGAATTACTTGAACAGCTGACCGACTATTAGCTTCCCAAGGAGGATTCACTTGGCTCACAGTCAGCTTATTAGCCTACTGAAAAGCGAAGGCCTTCTCACATGAGAACTACAGTACAATACTCTAACAAGCTGTACCCATCACATCACCCCTAGCAACGAGGCACTCAGGAAATGATAACACACAGAACTGATTTTATCCCGCAATGCCCACCAAACACACACAAACATCAAGCAGTTCGCGTGCTCACTTGCGGTTTCCTAGGCAACCAATCAAAACAGCAGCAGCACTCATGCAGAAATCCTCGTCGTCATGTATTAGACTAACCATCAAATATTAGTAGAATCTCTCCACCTGACAGTTCAATATATAGAGCGTGTTATCAATATCGTGTGTGATCTTTCACATGCATACAAGCGCTTTAAAGTGTACAGAGTAACTTCAGGTCTATTGGACGGCTCAAGTGTGTTCCACTACGGATGGTCCACGCGCTGAAAACCCGAAAGTGACCTACATCCTAGAACGAACAATGGTTGCTAACCCCAACGAGAAATTTGCTGAACCTAAAATACTCACTACAAATATACCTCTGTGTCTTATCCTCCCTAAAGTTGAAATTTCATTAGTAATCCGTGGATGTTACTTTAATTTCTTACCGTTATTTAGAAGAAAAAAAAACTTAAATGTTCAATATCAGATTTATATATAGATATTTAATTGTTTTATCATTCTGAACTTCTGCGAGATTAATATTCTGGAGCATAAGCAACTGGCCATTCTCAGTTCATATGCAAACTTACATTATACAAACTACACCAATGCGCGGGCGCATACATGTAGAAGTTTGTGCGTGCGTATATACACGGATACATATTTAAAGACATGTAAATATACACATGGAGTTTTATTCTAAACGTTTTACCACACTGTTAAGTAAGATAACATTTATGCCAGACACAGAATAAAAATAATTGTAGATAATATTATACCGGAGCGTCATGTTCCAGCCAAACACAGAATAAAAATAATTGTAAATAATATTATACCGGAGCGTCATGTTCCATAGCTCTGATGATAGAGGAAATAAGAACGTTTGAAACATCGGTCAACATACGAGACTACACGCATCATCACCCCAGAAGACAAGTCTTATTTACCCTTACAGGTCAACATCTGGAAAGTCCACTCAGTGGAAGACCACAATGTGCGCACATCCGTGGTCCACGGCTGCGATACACAGCCACCATATTGTAACCTACATCACAACGAGGAATCCTACATTTGTTCATACACATATTGGTCATAATAAAGTACATTAAACATACATAAATGGGAACATGCATAGGGGAATGGTGGAGGTGTAATATTATGTCAAACCTGTGGTTCCATCATGACTCTATGAACATGAATGCATCAAAACCACCGCCTCTACAAACGACAACAAAAACCTGCCTACAGCCCTTGTGTTAGTCATTATTCCAAGTCCTCTCTATACTACGTACGGTACTAAATGTATGACACAGGTACGTGATAATACCAGCTTTACAATCAGCGTTATCCGCACAAAAGCGAAAGAGTGCATTGAACAGTCGCATGTACTTTGTTCATATCACGTGTATAAATGCATTTGACATACATTTTCAATATCACAAACGCTGAACTTTTTTCTCTAGTTCTTCTCTTCTCTGCTAGCATTTTGATGTTATATTTATTAGTGGCATGCTGTAATTAGCACTGATGCACAGCAGTGTTTAGGGATGCTTTCAAATTATGATGCCCCCTTTATAAACAATGATTGTGTTCTCCTACAGCGATCCACCTTTCTGAAACGTCAGAGACATCACTAAATGTTAACTCATTTGCCGACAATGTTTCAACTGCAAGAGTTACACAACATCAATGAGGTGTTAAACGTGATTCAAGAAGATAAATATTTTTCACGGAGGCAGGAGTGGTTCACTTTAAAGAATTATAAGCACAGTCGCTTGGACAGACTGAAGAAAATCAAGATAGCAGAAAAACCAATCCAGCATCTCTCGGACATAGCTAATGAAGTTTGCCGACGTTTCAAACTAATCAGCTCAACAACCCAGAAGACAACCATCTTCAAAGTTGCCACCTTGAAAACATAAAATCCCACAAGGAAAAGAATGTTTCTGTCAAAATTAACAGTGACAACATCGCAGCTATTTCATTTTGACATTGAAGAGAAACGCAAAATTACAATATTAACAAATCACAAAATCTCAAATCTTTTAGTTCACCATTTTTGTGGTTGTAATTAGTTCCATGTTTACTTAAATTATATGGGCTATATCAATTTAAAGTCAGCAGTCTGAGTTTCAGAACGCAATCTGGAATGTACTTCTGCATAAATATGTTATGCAGATACAGCTATATAAATGCTGAAGGGTAAATTTAGAAGGCTACTCAACTGTTAAAAGAAATTTCTTGCATTCACAAAACCAAAACATGCACGCACAGGAATATGAAACATTTTCTGCAAAGTGCCTAAAGAGTTGCTATATCAAAATCTGTTGACACATTTTTCCACTCTGATTTGTAGTTTAACTTCAACAGATAAATTTTCCAGTATTTACATACTGAGAATAACGACAATTTCTTTTCTACTCAGGTAACACTCCTCTGATTCATCAAGTGTGGTCTTGTACAAGGTGACAAATGATTTGGAGAAACGTATTGTCTTAATGCTCAGGATTGAACTAAACGCCAAAATCCAGAATAACACAAATGCCATTTTTAACGCCATGAGGACCTTAAACCTCACTCTTTATGTTTAATAAAAATCATAACACAATTTTGCAATGTTAGGTTCGATTTCAATCTGAAAAGTTGTCCTTCTGCCTCTAACCCAAAGGAAAGTGTGTTATATTATTAACAAACTTTAAGTATCTCAGTGAAACTGAGGTCACGGATGAGTCAAGGTCATGTAAAGATAACCTCGATATAACATATAGGTTTTGAGCCATAAACGCTTTTAAAGATTTCAAGGTCATTTCAAAGTAATTTTTCTCGCGCTCATTTCACCCGAACTACGTATCTGAGGGACTACACGCATGTCAATTTGAGGTCAAGGTCACGAGAATATCATCTCGATGGTTTGCCGAATAGAAACCCTTATAATTGTCAACGACATTGAAAGGAAATTTTTTTTTCGGTATTATTTCTGTCGAAGTGTAGTTATCTGGGTGACCATATTCTTGTCAAGCTGAGATCAAGGATAGTTGAAGTTCATGTCATGATCTTGAATGTTGCGCTGTGTAGTCTAGTAGAAACTGAAGGACGTTTTACATATGGTTACCGCCTCCATCATCAGGATGAACTAAATATATCTAATAACTTCGAAACCAGTTACTAAGACCCTGACCTACAAAGGAGAAACTGAGCTTTGTTCGATGATCTAGCACATCAGAAAGGTTTTTTTGTATCGAGCGGAGCAGAGGCAGTGAATGAGAATACAAAGTGGACAGAGGGAGGCTGTGCTGAAAGGAATGGTATTCACGAGGTTGCAGTGTTCAGGGAGCATATTGGGGGTGAATTTGGCCCAAGGTATTATGAAAGGAACCGTACGGATGGGGTAAAGTCCGTACACAGGCAGAACTTGGATATAGAGTCTGGGTAGTCCGTCATCTTCTTTACTAGTCAATAGACCTCTTCCATTTCCTTCGGGCTGTTAGAAGGTTCAGATCATAAATGTGATATGTATCAGCAGTCTGTCTTAGCACAAACGCCTACATAACTTGTACTCTACTTGCAGCTTTACGTTAAGAACTTTGTCAAATTTCTTCTATATTTTTTCGTTTGTTTTGTTTTCTTCTTTCTGTCATTATATTTATGATTCATTTCGTTTTCCCCTCCCATTATTTTTCTATTTTCCACGAGTTAATTTTCCTTCCTTTTGTATATATATTCGTGTTTTTATTTGGTTATTACATTCTTTCCTATATTTTTGTTTTCCTTGAAATATCTGCGAGTATGTTACAAATACTACTTAACAATTTTGTGAATTTGTTTCCCTAAGATCCGCCTTAACATTACACTCCCACCTCATTTTCGGTCCTCCAAATTTACGTTTACCAACATTTTCTGACGGCAACATTTTATTCACATGATCGATCTATCTTAGACTTCTTAAATTAATTTATTAAAATAAGCTGACCTGCATAAATCAGAAAGATCCTAGTAACGTGGTAGGCCTAAATCGTCCAATTCATTGTCTTCAGAACCATATTTTCTCCTATTCACTTACATTAAAATAATGCAGTTTCCAAGTAAGCCAACCAACTAATAAATGTCCTAAAATAATTACTAATCATTTGTTAAGAGTAAAGTTAAGGTAAAGTTATCCAAAAACGAGATTTACAATCGAGGGACGTACGAAAGAATCATAATTACAAGGAAGAAAGACAATGTACTTCCGTTCACGGAAATAAAGAGAACAAGTGAGGACAAGAGCTGTCTGTGAGCGTCAGGATCTCGGAGATGAATCCCACGCACGACGGAAAAAGCCTGCTCGCTCCCAATATTTTATCCCAGCCAGAAAAGTAGAAGAGAGGACAAGAGTGAGTTCGCATTCAACAATGGAAGCAGCTAGTAATTCGATCGTAGGGGAGGAGAGTGGGAACGTGCGGAAAGCACAGAAGGATCCCTCCGTCCGTCACTTACGCTTTCTTGTAGATCATTAAATTTTTCGAAAATCGTCCCTAACAGGGTGGCTGAGGGGGTAAAAAGAGACGGCATCAGAAAGGGCAGAAGTTCTGCAAGGGACGGGAGAACCACATCATTTTATTGAATTCACCATCTACCCAAAAGTACCCAAGTACTGTTCTGTAACACGCTGATCGCAAAATTAACCTGTATCATGTTCCATGGGCTTATTAATGCTATAGAAATGCGTAGATTTTAGTCAGAAACCGTGAAGTAAATGCATCAATTGTGATACCCAAATTTAGATTGCAGGATAATATTAAAAATTTCTTAAAATATGTATAAATAAATATGTGTTACGATGCAGACTGGATTCATGTGATCAGGTTAGGGACCACTGACGCAATATTGCGAATCATCGAGTTTCATAAACGGCGGAAAATTTCTTGACCAGCTGAGCTATCCTTCTCAAAAATATGGAAACAATAAAAGTACTGAGCAAAACCTCTGCATGTTATTCATCTTTGCACTAGTCATTAACCTAGCAGGGATTGGGTCAATGATTCTTTCAACGAAGTCTGATACCAGAACGCTCTTAATATGTCCTTGAGGTGTCTACCGACATTGTACGTGCATCCTTAACACCACATAAAAAGTGTCGATAAGGGTCGAACAAAGCAGACTGTTGATAAATGTGTATACACGCGAGCAGGAATACTGAACGCAATATTGATTACAAACATTTTCTTTCTTCTGGACTTTATCCCTTGTCTGTTTTTTATCATCTTAGATATTTTAAAAGTCACATTTCACAGGCGTCGTACTTAAATCAGAAAAATTTCTATACTCTCCTTCAGCGCATTTCTATCAGTTGGTACAGACACTTGAAGCAGTACACATATTCCTTTTCTATCTCGATGTGTGACGTCAGGTTCGTTACAATGCATGCTTCTGTCCATCATACATTGTTGGATTCACAGAACATCAACTTGGTTATCTGGACTAGTTTCAACCTCCTTTTTCACATATTTGTGACACTTGTTCTTTATACATTTAGATATTAAGACACTGTAGTTTCACACGCAGTTTCAAGTATACATACACACATAACACGAAAACCGAACTGAAATTGAATTGAAGTTCACACACACACACACACACACACACACGATGACATTTATCTCCGAACTAAAAATTGCCTCTTTGTCAATTTTTCCACAAAAGAGTAACTTCGACAGATTACATTTATAGAAAAACAATGTCTTTATGTGGCAGAAAAAGGAATATCACACGCAACAAGAGACAGACAATGAGAAACAAACTTTACGAGCATAAAAATAGAAAGTTGTATGTACGAAGAAAGCCTTATACAGAGTAAATATAATAAGAAAATAAAAAATAAAATAAGAATCCTGTTTCATCGTTAAACATATTTCTTAAAATCTCAGAAAGAAAGAAAAAACAAATGAAGTCATATTCTGTGCTATTAGGGGATGCAAAATAGTAGTTTAGTTATATACTGTATGCGGAATAAAATCCTGAAACAAAGACAAGTCCTCAATAAACATCTCTTCACACAAAACTCCGACGAAATAAGTACAATTTTAAAAATTCACAACATAAATTAAAGGGTTGTGTATATAATAAAACGACAGAGATAATTTATTTCAAAGTACAAATAAAAGAACAGGCAGAGAAACTGCGTAGTAAGCAAACTCTATTCATGTAAGGAGACATGAGGACGACTCAGAGATAACAAACTAATGAATTTTGTTTCCTTGTAAAGCTCTTTTCCATAGACAAAAAAATAGAGCTCAAACAAACGTTCCCTGAAGATTTCACGTAATTCCTCTTTTCTCTAGTCAATATGAAACAAATAATTTCTTTGTATGCGAAAAAACATTTTATTTTCTTATAAATATGATGCCAGGATTCTACATAGGCCTACATTACGCGTATTACGCCCACCTGAATTATCTGAAACGATTATAACAAGGCACTTCTTCAAACAGGGAAACCGATAAACCTATGTATGCCCTAGGTGGGAAGGCATAAGACCCAGTATAAGTTTCATCATACGCGGACGTGGATTGGAGTGTGGGTGGACGGCTGGTTACAGAAGGGTGGGTAGATCGTTGAGAAGGTGCATGGGTCGCTGGAAGGCAGGGATATGCAGTTCTTACGGAAAAGATTTGTTAACACAAGCTCAACCGGAAGTAGAGAGAGCCTTCAGCGATTGCTTATTCAGTTCAAAACTTATTAACGTCTCGTCTATATTCCAGAACTTATGTACAGAGTCACTGAAAAGTAAAGCAACCCATTGAAAAAATTTGAAATGCACTGAAATATTAAAACATAAAACAATGTTATATTAAGTGTTGGAAATGCCCACCGCGTTCAGCGATGTGTGAATTATCTTCTTTCTCATGTTTGATTCAACCCGGCGAACAGTTTATATGTCTCGAAAGCGGCTCAAAAGACGATATATTGTCAATTTGTCTGGCACAAGGGAATCGGGAAATGCATCCCTAAACTCGTTCTGGCAAGTTAAGTAAGAACGATAAGCCAGGAAGTTTTCGACACTGGACACTCGCACTTGTGAAAAAGACATCCTTGCACTTCCTCTGAAGACAACTGACGGACTTGCGCGAGCAGGTTACAATAGACATGACCTTCGCGGGCTCTTGTTTAGCCACAGCGACACTGTGTTTATTAATTCAATCGAACTGCACAGAATTGCAGCTATCAATAGCAATTTTAATACGGGCTACTTGAATTCTCGAACATTCTGTATCACATTACATTGTGCACTTATGTTCCTTATTCTTCACTCTGCGAGAAGGAACTACATCGAAAAATTATTTTAAAACTAAACACACCCAATTTAACACAAACACGAGTAAGGTAAGGTATACCAATACAGCCTAAGTAACTGAGTGGATAATGAAGACAGTACAAACACTTCTAGATTTACGTTTCTGCTAAAATGTTATTGCAACCAAGTTAGTAGCATTGACCCAGTGACCTGGACGTTTATAATAAGTCAAGTGGAAGAAACTAAAAAGAAAATCACGAGGAAAACTTCTAGAAGACTGCTCCTTAGAACAAAGGACTAGGTGAGTGAAGAATGCAAGAATAAAAATAATGGATTACGAAGTGAAACGGAATAAAGTGGCTCGAGATCGAAAAAAAATTATGAATTTGATGTCAAGGAATTCCCACCACAGAACGGATAAAAATAACAGCCAGATGCTAGCTGCCGCTTATGGCTATTTTTAATGGAGAATAAACACAGGCGCAGATTGCGCAAATGGCGAAAGATTATAGAAAGTAACGCAATAATTATCAGACCCGTACCACAACAACGAGAAACCACAAAAAGAAACGAACAGAAACTGCAATTTGAAGCTCCTATTTAATGAGGAGAATTTTCACGCATTTTATTTCCCGAAACCAAACTAAATGCAAAGCATATTGAAGATATTTAAAAGCTATCTTCTGCAAAACGTAAATGATAAATTAAGAAATGTGGGCGCAGAATGCTGTCCCTACTTCTGTGTGTTTATGTAAAAGACATTACTAATTTGCTTCACGTTCTAATTGCAAGGAAACCACGAACTTACCAGATACCATCACTTTCTTTGACTGCACGACTACTGGGATTATCAAGAGAACCGATTAGGGAGAAGTGAACTGCAGTAGGCTTACACTGAAGAGAAATACGTATTTCCTCAAGAGAGATTGCACTCAAGTACAACTTGCTACGAAAGAGGGAGTGACTAAGTTTCCGTGTTATCACAACTCCTCCAGGAATACACTTCTCCGTACGTATCAACGCTACTAACAGGTAGAGCAAAAATCTATACGTCGACTAATG
Organism: Zootermopsis nevadensis; assembly: GCF_000696155.1. The sequence continues at coordinate 757,569 of NW_019059564.1, forward strand.
ACTAATTCATTATTTCCTCAAAATAAATACATCCCTCTACTTTCCATCGATGCAGTGAATACAGAAAAAATCTCTGTTTTTTGTACTGTGTTTGTGTTTTTAATATCGTATTTCCACACGCGCGTTGGTATCTCAAATTTACTCTACCCATGTGTTCCGATCGAAATTTGGTGCACATTTATTATTTCTTCAATGCGTGGTATGTGAATGGTAGCATCCTCCCTGATTTAATATTTCAAGTATTTGATAAAGATAAACAATTATTATACTTCTCGTGTTCATACATACGATTATACACAGAATGTTCCAGAAAGTTGCATACACAAAACCATTCGATATTTCAGCACTGTGTATATATATTTTTTGGACAACATGTGTGGATTTCTATATTAATATTTGCACTGTTTCAGACTGCTGTTGTGGAACATAATTTATATTGCTGTAAAATAAAATAAAATAAAAATACGCTTAAGAATATATCAACATCTAACGAGTCTTTACTTTAAGGTAAGGGTGGGAAATCATTATTTTAACAAATTTCATTACTAGACTTAATTAATTTTTGTTACGCTTGTAAACATCAATGACAAAATATAAAGTGATAAACATGGTATTAATAATATACAGCGATAAAAAAGCAGCGATTATAATACTCTGAGCCGAATTTGAACCCTCATCCAAGTCAGATGAGGTATGACGCATATTTATTGGAAATATATTTGTTGTACTTGAAGTAACGGAGCAAAACTACAAAACATATCAGCCAGAATACAGACCGAACGCAGAACCGGGTACACTAATTCTACAATAAATCAGAAGGTTTAGAGCTAAGCTAAGAGTAAACCAAATACATGATTTGTAAGCATAACAAGTGGTAAAAATGCGGTTCTAACACGTTTAAAAATCCACATTAGACTGCATCATTACCATTTAAAGACAGAAGCTGATGAAAACAATACTATTTTTAATTTGGTAAGTTTAATTCACAATTCCGAGACTAAACTCAGGACGGTGATAAGCAGTAGATGCAGACCGTCTCTCTCTCTCTCTCTTTATTCAGTCTCATTTTAAACTCCAACTTGAGACATAACAATTGAAGGGGGGGGGGACAAGACTCAGTATCGGAGTCCTCAAAACTTCAGTTCAGACATCAAGCCAGTTACTCCAACTTCGTTATAATAACGGCTTTATCACTCGTAGGAGTTTGGTAGAACCACTACCGTTTTCGAAACCACCAACTTCCTCAAGGTAATATTATTATAAACATAAAAGAGCTTCATTGCATTGTGTAGTCTTACCGGATTTGTATATTCACAGGTAGGCCTATAATCACCATAAATTTATGTCTTATTAGGGTTTCTGTATGTGGGTCTAATCGTTTTTTAATTCAATTTCAGACAAAGAAGGCTTGTTCAAATAATTCAACGGTCATCACAGAATGGGTGTAAAACCTGATCTTTCACCAACCACTGACAGTAACTAAGTATGACCCAATACTCCTAGCACTGTGAGATTTGAGGTTCTCAAGGCAGCGAATACGAAAATGGCTGTCTTCTGAGTTTCTGCACCGTGAAGTCAGCCAAGATCCTATGTGAATAAATTTGCAGGAACTTGGGAAGAATTATAATAAATACGGGTTGTTAAGAGTCAGAAGACCTACTGACGAACGTACAGCAGGACTGACACGTTATATCTATCGAATCATACGTATTTTTAAAAGACTTTGTCAGTTCGAAGAAAGTTATGTCGTCACTGCTGAACTACCATAGCTGCTAACAAAAGGAGATCGGGTGCTGGGATAAACTTGTGTGGGCCTAACGTACTCGACTGTCCAGGGTGAAGTGAGCCCAGGGTAAGCGGGAAGGAAACACAATTTATCGATTCCCGCTCGCATTCCATCTTGGTGGAGGCGTTACAGCAGGGTGTTAGAGATGTACGCCACCTACTCCAACTTTAATAACACTGACACGAAACGTCGCGGAAGAGTAGTTACCGCTCCTGCTTCCGAAACGGGAGGTCCTGGGTTAAAATCTCAGCCTGGAGATCAGCAGGGTACACTGAGGTTTTCCGTGGGTTTCCCCAGTTCCTACAAGACAATTAAGGGAGAATATCTTCGGTTAGACCACGACCGATTCCTTCAGAATCCTATCAAATTATTATTCGTTAATCATCGTACTATAGTCTAAGCGTCGTTAAATAAATCGTAAACAGATACCACGGACGAATACGGGACTTCTACAGTTTGATGATCATCTCGCTAGATACCAAGGACGAATATGAGACTTCTACAGTTTGATGATCATCTCGCCGCAGTTAAGAATTCGTGGAGATTTACCTCCACTCATTCACACGTCTTATTTTATGGTGCACAATTAATCATCAGAAAAAGATTTGCTATTTTTAAGGGCAACAAGCTACAAGGTGATTTTTATAAGACGCGTAATTATAGGAATCTTTAATGACCTCATGTATTAGAGGGCTGTGGTCATCATTGGATTATGGTCTGAAAAAAAAATCACACAGTAGAAAACTATCATATAGGCCAAGTCCAAGGTAATTTATTTGATCAAAAGTTTTTTTGTTAATTTGAATTATTTATGAAATTTCATTTAAGTAATTTAATACCGGAGGATAAGATGGCTAACAAACAGGGAGAAATGAGAAATGCTTAAAAATTTTAGTTGGGAAACCATAAAGGAAGGCACTCGGGGAAATAAATAGGTAGCAAGATAACATTAAAATTCATCTTCGAGGAATGCTATATGGATTGGACCTAACTAAGGAGCTGTGCAATCACGACAATTAACCACAGGACTCATTAAATGAGCCAGTGGAGCAAATAACTCTTAAAGAATCTCCTTACACCAAAGGATTAACAGTAAGTCAGACATGCGTTCGTACACTTCCACCTAGTGCCTGTAAGTGAAAACACAGGTACCTTACTTCCTTCCTAGTGCCACCACACCCTAAATAATTTATAAAGTTCAGGTTCAGCAAATGTAAATGACAACGACACCAAACGCAATCAGCCTGACGTAGTTATTGGGCGTTCTTAGATACAAGACACAAGAAATCTGTCCTTAGGCGGAACAAATTAAACTTGACGACGTATAAACCGATACTAAGATCAAGGCTTAATTCGATTTTGAGCAAAATCGGCATTGTATTAAACAGCTTTAAGTAATAATCATGGTTATTATACTACAAAATGATGCCAGTATTACAGAATAACGTACGCAAATCTTCGGCAAACAAACTTCAGTTACGTTAATTAAAAACTTGGCACAAAATGAAACTGTGTTTGACTTCTTTGGGAATATTTATCCTTACAAACTAAGCACACTATTTTGATTCTGTTTTTTAAACCGATTATTATTACAAACCCCATCACCACCACACCTACGCCCATCATCCATTAGGCATTTATGTCTACTTCACCTATATTCAATAATTTCCGTCGTCTCATGTCTCCCAGTGTTCTATTTAGTAGTCGCTTTAAAATGCATGCATCTTTTCATTATTTTGTAACTTCAATCCTGTGTATGCGGTTTATTTCTGTAGGCTATTAGTTTGCTTCATTACTTGCATTAAAACATTTTTAATCCTTCTGTAATTCGATCACTACTTTAGTAGTCTACCCTCTTATATACTGGCGTACTTACTTAATAAACGCGTTTCACTTGCTTGGAGTCTGCCTTTATCTTTTACCTTCATTATCAAAGTTTCGCTTCTTTGCAGTAAACTTGGTACTGACATGACCTCATAAAATTTTAATAATGTATACTTCCTTAATTTCTTACTAAAAGTTCTCTTAATGGCGCCTTTAATAGAGTTAAACTTTTTATATTCTGTGTTTTAAATCGATGCCTTCATTATGTGATAGAGTTTGGCAGGCTCTCGAAGCAGTGGCAGGCCTAACACAAAATAGAGTCCAAAACCGCATTGTCTTCTCTGACGCCAGAACCTCAAGCAGTTACAACAGTTACCACGCAAAAGCCCTACAACTAACCTCATACCACACGAGAATATTTTTCCACTTCGGTTGAGAAGGTTACAGTTCATATCGAGTGTGGCCTCGGTAGACAAGTTAATACTTTATGCACAACTGTTGCACTTTTGGAACAGAAATGGCTGCAAATATCTTTTACTTTTTAACATTTTTACATTTAACTAAGGAAATACGTTAAATGAGTCCGCACTACACAGTTTGTTAGTGCCTAGATCATTTCGCAATCTTCTGATTTTTCTCCAAAATTTAACAATGACCTGCTCTCTTCGGCTCTCTCTCTCTCTCTATATATATAAATAAAATTAGGCTGCAACAATAACAAAACGCAGTGGAAAGCAGTCAAATTAAGTACACCAATTAGCTGCCAGGATAAACGGGAGAATTTAAAACAAGTAAAATCAAAGGTTTGTTTTTTCTGTTGTATTTCTTTCACAGATAATTATAGGTCATGATTCTGGAACTGATGTTTTTTCTGTTTCTACAGCACTAATTAATTAACTATAGAGATAGGATAAGTTTACAGGATAACTAATTACGAAATACAAGGATTAATTTCTGTTATATAAACATAAAACAACAAGCACAGCATTTATTTTCCCTTTTTGTAGTCTAATTTGAGCAACATCTTGTAAATTAAACTGCAAGGAAGCCTTGCTCTATGCTTTAACAAGTAACTGAACTCATTTTTTGTTAATCTGTTTTCATAGCAACTCCTGCTATATATTCTACGGCTTCCCCTAAAACCGAAACGCTTTGTGAGAGAGAGACACTAATTTTCCGGTTCATGCGTCTGTCAATTCATCACGCGTTCTCTCCTGATTGGCTATAAAACTGATACGAGTAAACTGTGTTACTGTAGCACCAAGTCTCCTTCTGGTAATAAGAAATGTAACATAAACTGGTATTGGTCGTGTTCAATGGGCGAAAAGGACATATTAAGACTAATCTCCATACATTTATTATTCTTCCACAGCTTAGATTACCCATAATCCTTTACCCGATCTTTGTCAGAACGTCATTTGTACGAACTAGGGCACGTTATAAGTTTATCGTACTGTTATTAACGAATAAAAAGCGACGTTAATATCATATAACTCTTATGTATAAAATTAGACAAAGTTCTTTTATGCGGAAACATTTTAAATGTTACTTTGTTCTGTACCATGTGGTTACAAACGCTAATTTAAGGTTCTCAAGGAGGCGAGTATGAATATGAGTGTCTTCTGAGATGTAGCGCCGTGTAAGTTCGCTGAAATTTACCGACGTTCCAGGCGTGCTTACTGCTTTCACCATCAGGGCGGCCACCGACCGAAACAGTTATCTGAAGCACTGTACTGAGGTTGGAAATATGAACATAGACAGGCAGAGGGACCCGTCAAGGCACAGTGGCGTTGAAGGATAGGAAAAGGCAACTATACTCCACAGGGGCAGCGGATTTGGACAGAAAGCTCGGAGTCATCCGACTGACAGGTCATTTTCCGGCACTGTGCTTTTCCTCATCCCGAATTTGACTTCAAGGGAAGGAAATTTCTTTTAATCTGTTCACCAATGCAGAAGAAAATGAGAAAGAGGAGACGCTCTGGTTCGAGAGCGAAGAAGAATTATCACACTTCTTCCTATTTCTTTATTGGTGTGAAACTTCTGTGGAGATAAGGATTACCCAGTCTTCTAAACAACTGGCTCCTGGGGAAAAATCTGACGCAGCGTGGAACTGATAGCTAATCCTCCTCTAGCGGTGAGATTAACAATAAATGGATCTATATTTTTATTCCTTCACACGACTTCATGGCCTAGTACTTAATTAAGCAGAAGGATAAGTTTTCTTACGCATTTAATATTACTGAAACGAACTACTAAAACAGGTAAAATATTTACGTAGTCCTACTAGTATGTATATACATATATTTACATTTAAATTTATGTATATATATACATACATTTAAATATAAATACGGGTGTGCAGACCTGTATAAAAATGCATTACACACTGAACCTAAACGCACACGTTAATACACACTTAAATTGCATAATACGAATGTCACATTAATATTTAACTATCACAAGACTCCAACAAGAACTCAGTAGTTTAATTATTAGTAATGTACATACTGTGCATCAATTAAAAAGCAAAAACCTAGTGGAATGCAGTCGATTTCGAAGTGGATATATTTTCCACGTACATCACCTGAAATTGTATGCACCCAGTCAATGCTGACGTTTATTCATTGCTAACGCATATATTGTGCTGGCACAATTACAATCTATTTCTCTTCGTAAATATAAACTGCCTAGCTTTCGGAATGTCTGACGGAAAATCTTCTTGTCATAAAATTCCACCAAATCACAAATACTTATATTTTTTTCGTAGCCTACATGTGTCGCAGAACAAAACAATAACGCGTCTTACATCACAGACTTCCTTCAGGTCAAATGATAAAATGTAACATAGCCCTATTCACAAACAGTGAGTCAGTGGAGATACGTCTTCGCGTTAAATTTCACCAAACGGACTCGAAACAAGTACTTCCAGAATATAGGATGAAATCTTAAAGAGTCTAAACCGTGACATACTTATGACTTTGATATCAATGGTGATTAAAATAGAATTTAGAGCGAAGCAACTATTTTGAAGCCATCACATTCATCGCCCTGACGACGGTGGCAGTATGACCTCTGAAA
>NW_019059564.1:764359-787403 GCF_000696155.1 Zootermopsis nevadensis
AACATCGACCAGACTACACAGCGCAACAACCCAGAAGACAGAAATCTTCATACTCATCGCCCTGATGACAGAGGCAGTATGACCTCTGAAACGTTGGTAAACATCGACCAGACTACACAGCGCAACAACCCAGAAGACAGAAATCTTCAACTATTTTGAACTATACATCTCAGTTAATTTTAATTTTAATTCTTGCTTTGCAGTTATTTACAATGAGCATCAAAAACGGAAGAGTTTTTGTACAATCCTGATATAAAACATCAGATCATCTCTATACCACCCTAAATTGAAACTTGCAAACATGTAATCTGAGTCACAGCAGACTGGATACTTGGACGAGAAACGGAAGTTCTGTGGGAAAATATCTCTTACCGAAGTAAACAAAGCCATTACATAGAATACTGTCTGAAGAACGTGCGGGCAGGAAAGAGACAGCATTGATACTACAGGGTGAGAGAATAAAACAATCATCACCTGAGAAACAATTCCTCGAAATAGTTGTAAATTGATGAAATAGGAAGAAACGGAAATAATATTAAGACTGAAGATTGCTGTCTTCTGGGTTGTTGCGCTGTGTAATCTGGTCGATGTTAACCAACGTTTCAGAGGTCATACTGCCTCCGTCATCAGGGCGATGAGTATGAAGATTTCTGTCTTCTGGGTTGTTGCGCTGTGTAGTCTGGTCGATGTTAACCAACGTTTCAGAGGTCATACTGCCTCCATCATCAGGGCTCCATCTCCGACGTGGATTTGAAATGGATATCTGCCTAATAAAAGCCACATGCATTTACATCTGACTTAAAGATAAACAACTGCATACAAAGAACAGGCGAATTTCACGCACAGAAGAAATCATAAGAGTACCAACAGCAAAGCTGGTGAAATACTTTTGTTAAGACAGGAAACGTGACTCATTTAGCTTCGTAAATAGAACTGTCAGGCATGCCAACTTGCAAAGCTGTGAGTCGTTTGTCAAAAAGCGTAAGAGATGAAATTCACTATGTAGAGAAATAATGTAATTATATAACAAAGTTCAAAAACTGACAAACAATTCTTCTCGTGAAATAAACTTCTTGTACAGCAGAATACATGCCTACTGGAGTTCTGTATTTCAACTTTAATTATATTTGTAGCCTTGTCCTAGAAATTTCTGTGACGCCTTTAATCTATTTAACAAAACACATGTTATTCATTAAAACCACATGGTGTCACAGATTTCAGAAACATAACCAGTCCCTACATTATCCCAAAAGTTTCCTGTTCAATCAAAACCTTAGATAATACTTCTTGACGTCGATTCCTTCCTGAGAAGCCAACATCCACTCAGCCAGTCAAAAATTTTATGGAACCCAAAGGTTCATTATTGTATTCACAAAAGCTCGCCACTAGTCCCTATCCTAAGCCAGATGAATCCAGTCCATGCCACTCCATCCTATTTCTCCAAGATCCATTTTAATAATACTCTCCCATTTACGTCTTGGTCTTCACAGTGGTCTCTTTCCTTCTGATTTGCCTATCAAACCCCCGTATCATTCCTCGTCTCTCCCATGTGGGCTACATATCTTGCCCATCTCAACGTCCTTGACTTGATCAGTCTAATTATATTAGCGAGAAGGACAACTTACGAAGCTTCTGATTATGCAACGATGTTAGTCAGTTCCATTGGTTTATTTGTGATCACTAGACTCGAAAAGATCTTTTTCAGTTCTACAAAATTTCTTTACTTGTGAAAGATGACCAACCCCAACCTTTAACTTCCTATTATGTGTATGAAATGCGTAGCGTGGAATCGAGTAGAGGCGGAATATAAACAGCACAATACTAGGTTAACACCACAAGAATACCTCAGAGTAATTAAAACAGAGCAAAGTGCAAATGAGAGGAATGAAGACGGCAGAGATGCTTTTCCACAGAACCGTCTCAGTATATAAAATTACGGATCGTAAACGTAATGAAGACATTAGATATAAGTAGGAGAAACGGATATCAATACGACTTGAAAATACTACATAAATAAATTGCTAGAATACACGGAGAAATGCCTGAAAACTAATCGCGAAGCTACTCTATGAAGATGACTGTATTCTGCGTTGTTGCATCGTGTAGTCTGATAGACGTTTACCGAATTTTCAGAGGTCCTTGCTGCTTCCATCATCAGGGCGAATATAAAACGAAGAATAAGTGGATTTACAACAAAAATAAAGAATAATTTTAATAATTTAAACCTTAATTCACAACTTATAAATAAATATTCGCACGCAATAAGTGAATAAGAAAGTTACGTTTATGAAACAGTGTCTGCGAGTAATTCGTCTATGTGTCGCCTGGCAGCGCGCGCTTTCCATCGCTTTGTGTATTACTTGCAGACCACATACAGTACAGAGACATTAGGACAATAACATGCTTCCTCCGCAGAGACTCATTAGCCACACCACTTCCCTAGAGTGTCCGGTTAACTGCAAGTACGACACTCTCACCTGAATTCATCGTGAAACAATGCTATATTAAATGTAAGTAGACAGCTTCTGTTAGAAAGTTGCAGGGGCTCGTTTTCAACAATTCAGCAGAATGAAACCGACGAACGCGTCCGTACGTTTCAGACATAAGAGGACAAACTCTACAACGAAAATCTATTTATAGCTCATCTAACCCATTACCAAAACCTCCCCTTAGGCATCTCCTTGCAATGAATATTATACGTGTGTGACGTCACATTCTTTTACATTTTAGGTAGTTTATATTGTTTTTTGATGTGAATATTCGAAAGATTGTCATAATAGATATTCAGTGTCATTTTCAATTTATGAATTGGGCCAGAACGTAGCATCGGTTAAAAGCGAACTATAAATTAAGTTTGAGTAATATACTTTATAACAGGTTATTTTACGATGCTATATCCACTGTTATGGTAAATTAAAGCACATAAAACATATAATAATAATTAATAACCTAATTATTGAATGAACCTTAAAAATGTTTGTTACACGCTCTGGCCATTAAATTATTAAAGTTGGTAGAGACCTGGAGATAACTTTAAATTTCAGAAAAATATATAAATCATAACAAGCAAATTGATTCGCAATGGGGAAACAGGAGCTACGTCACAAAAGCAATAAGGTAAACATTGTATTTCATAAGTGTAAGCGTATATCATAATTGGGTACAACATTGATAAAAGCTGGAAACAAATCCAACAGCACGAGATGATCTGTGATATTATTTACAAAGACTCAGGAATTCTGAAGGCATAAGAAGTTACGGCCCGTCCAACATCAAACAAAGACTCAGGAATCCTGAAGGTATAAGAAGTTACGGCCCGTCCAACATCACATATAAATACGATCAAGATGATTTTGCCAAGAAAATAAAGTAGTAATGACTACTTTCACAGCATAATTATTAAAAAGGATTATATTCATGTAATTTTATGAAACAAAACTGATACGATAATGTAAAAGTTCATGATAAAGGTAATCACCTTCGTATTAAGGCCAAACTAACACATCAAAACTGACATGTGACTGACATTTCTTTATAAAAAGCAGATCCTCACAGATACTAATAGGATCTCTTATTACCACACTACAGAAGGCCATCTTTTTACAGAATATTCTACATTCACAAGCCCAGTTCAGAATCTGACAATCCACCATCCAGCAACTATAACCCATTCGTCTCTAATTAATTTAATATTTACGTATTTATCACACATGCCTACGAGCATGACCAAAAATACATTAAATTAAATGCTTCTAAAAGAGGCAATTAATTAACAATCTTATAATGAAAACAAAATACGAAGATTCAATATCGTTAGGTAGGTCTAACAAAGTAAGTCACAGGAAACAATCTTACGTGACTTTAATTCTCATCCTGTGCCAAATAACACATTTCTCCAAGATGTTTATTGAAATTATAAACCCTCTCTTCTTCTCAGCCTTCCATTCGACCGCTTTCCAAGGGATTTACACATCATTATTCTGTAAACATTTCTTCTCTTCCATATTCGAGTCACATAAACAGTCCATTATAACTTCACTCACATTTCCACATTTACACTTTTATGTTTCACAAATCAAAATGTACGTCACTACGTGGCACCTTCCTGACCTCATCCCTTCACTATACTACTCAAAGAAAATTATCTCTTCTTAATCAATTACAAATTATTCTTAGCAATTAAACAATAATAACATCACACAGCGCAATTCTCTAAAACTTTTCAGTATGGAAAAAATCCGTTAAGTAGTTAACGAGATGTTACATGCGGACGGAAGGACAGATAGGCAAAATAGGTATTTTTTCACCCTGAGTTTGAAACGCGTATCAAAATGCTTATATAAACAAAAGACGTTTCTGTTTCTACATATATACACTGACTCGCAAACTGCACCCAAACTTCCCACTAACATGCATTTTACTCCAAACACTTTTATGAATTCCACTGGAAACCCATTTGCTGGGATTACTATCCTCAAAAGAAGCCTATGCATCTGAGCGGGAATTTAGATGAATCTAAACGACTACGTGTATTAAATTCAAAGAAATCTCAAGATATTCGTACAGAATCAAATCATAAATGGGATTAAGAAATATTTCGGTAAGTATAATTGTTTATTTCATTCACATTTAGAAATTAATGTTATCCTACGACAGAACTCCATACTTCCAGGGAGAAGAGACCGATTAAGAGGGTGAAGAGAAATATAAGTTATGGCGACAGACGCACATATAAATACGATCAAGATGATTTTGCCAAGAAAATAAAGTAGTAATGACTACTTTCACAGCATAATTATTAAAAAGGATTATATTCATGTAATTTTATGAAACAAAACTGATACGATAATGTAAAAGTTCATGATAAAGGTAATCACCTTCGTATTAAGGCCAAACTAACACATCAAAACTGACATGTGACTGACATTTCTTTATAAAAAGCAGATCCTCACAGATACTAATAGGATCTCTTATTACCACACTACAGAAGGCCATCTTTTTACAGAATATTCTACATTCACAAGCCCAGTTCAGAATCTGACAATCCACCATCCAGCAACTATAACCCATTCGTCTCTAATTAATTTAATATTTACGTATTTATCACACATGCCTACGAGCATGACCAAAAATACATTAAATTAAATGCTTCTAAAAGAGGCAATTAATTAACAATCTTATAATGAAAACAAAATACGAAGATTCAATATCGTTAGGTAGGTCTAACAAAGTAAGTCACAGGAAACAATCTTACGTGACTTTAATTCTCATCCTGTGCCAAATAACACATTTCTCCAAGATGTTTATTGAAATTATAAACCCTCTCTTCTTCTCAGCCTTCCATTCGACCGCTTTCCAAGGGATTTACACATCATTATTCTGTAAACATTTCTTCTCTTCCATATTCGAGTCACATAAACAGTCCATTATAACTTCACTCACATTTCCACATTTACACTTTTATGTTTCACAAATCAAAATGTACGTCACTACGTGGCACCTTCCTGACCTCATCCCTTCACTATACTACTCAAAGAAAATTATCTCTTCTTAATCAATTACAAATTATTCTTAGCAATTAAACAATAATAACATCACACAGCGCAATTCTCTAAAACTTTTCAGTATGGAAAAAATCCGTTAAGTAGTTAACGAGATGTTACATGCGGACGGAAGGACAGATAGGCAAAATAGGTATTTTTTCACCCTGAGTTTGAAACGCGTATCAAAATGCTTATATAAACAAAAGACGTTTCTGTTTCTACATATATACACTGACTCGCAAACTGCACCCAAACTTCCCACTAACATGCATTTTACTCCAAACACTTTTATGAATTCCACTGGAAACCCATTTGCTGGGATTACTATCCTCAAAAGAAGCCTATGCATCTGAGCGGGAATTTAGATGAATCTAAACGACTACGTGTATTAAATTCAAAGAAATCTCAAGATATTCGTACAGAATCAAATCATAAATGGGATTAAGAAATATTTCGGTAAGTATAATTGTTTATTTCATTCACATTTAGAAATTAATGTTATCCTACGACAGAACTCCATACTTCCAGGGAGAAGAGACCGATTAAGAGGGTGAAGAGAAATATAAGTTATGGCGACAGACGCACCTCGCATATATAAATCCATGTGATCTGAGATGAATTCGAAGCTTAGAAAAATTTGTCGGAAAACAGGACAAAATTCACAACGAATTTCTACTCAGGTCCTCAGGGCTGGACTTTCACATTCCGAGACCCTAATCTGTGTCAATTTTCAGAGGCCTCAAAAATTTCAAATTTGAAAAACACATTTATCATTCTGACTGCCGCCTACTGTTGCAATTTATAACTACTAATACAAATACACACCTGCCACACACTTAAACTTATGATGCACTTCTTTTAGACTCACGCATATCTCGAGTCCTTAAGCTGTAGCTTAGCGAATGCAGAAGTCTGACCCTGGAGGTTATGTAAACCCCAAGCGAAAGAAAGCCCACATTGCAAAATAATAATAAACAATGAGGGATTTTTAATACGGTAATGAACATTCCGGTTGCATACAAGGCGGGACAAATGTTGACTTTTATATCAGTTATGACGTGAGAACGATTTCGTTCACACAAAACAAATTATTACCATTACTATTATATCATCACCATCGTTGTTGTTGTCTTAATAATAATATTAATAATAATTATTATTATTATTACAGTTACGATGAGTTAAAGAGTATTAGTGTTCTTATAAATTACTACATTACAATTATTCGGTCCAAATGAAATCCACAGACATTTTTTGTAAAATTTTCCAATATGAAATATCATCAATCAACATCGGTTTACCCGTTAATGAGTCCTTTCACGGATACGGGCAGACAGACGGATGGAAGTTTTTTTTTTGTGAGCATTCTGAATAGTTCGGAAAGAGCTATTATTTGTTCGTCAAAATTTGTTTTCCTGTTTTTATCTTAATCCATTTAATAAATACTCAGATATGAAATTCCGGCATTGTTTCATCGGGGCTCTGTGTGTATGAAACATTCCTGGTGAAATCAGATCATTTAACGTAACCCAAATAAGTTTTCATTCCATGCATGTGCACGCCCTCACAAAGACAATCTAAATATAAAATTCCTTCTGCTGGTGAACAATTGCTCCCTGTCGCACTAACTTCACAAATACGTATATCAAATCCACCAACACAAATCACTACATACATATACTGAGGTGAACGAACACCTCCATGGCTTCTCCGTTGAATTCAGTGCAGACCACAGCAAATAGTTCACTTGAAATATTAACTCACTATGAAACCCTATCGTCTGTGACGAACTGCTTCCACTGCAGAATTTGATGTTGGTATTAGTATTCTATGTAGGCACAAAGAAAACTTGCAAAACAGGATTGGTAATATTTAACCACACGGGTGCAAAACCTCATTTTTGAAAAACACTTACAAATAAACAAGTTAGCGAACAGACTGCTTATTTTACGCATAATCTATTTTACCCCGAGAATAACTGCCACGTATATAATTTTTTACACAGCTACAGTTCACTAATATCCTTTGTATCTACAGTTGCAGGCTAAAATTATCTTTTGACTAGTAGTTTTTTTCCCAAAAACCCACATAATATTAAGAACACTGCAATACTTACGTAGTTACGCGTGTTTTTTACTGCCGCGGTGACCTACTTAAGTCTCTGTAAGGCTGTGGTGGTTTCTTTATGTTCAAAATCTAAACCAAACGCAGAAGAAAAATAACATAAATCCGGTACTTATGTCGTTTTTGACGAGAAACAGAAATTCTGTCTCCATTTAGTAAGGCTTGGACGGATGCGGGAAATAAATGCGTTTACCACATGGTGATTTGAATGATAGCAGTAACTAAATTCTCTCAAAAACAGAACTCATGTGGTTTTGTGAAAATTACCGATTCAATTCTGGCAAGGTGAACATTCATTATAACACAGCTACCCGACTCTGAGTGTGGACTGTAATATTCTCTGTGGGGCTTGACGTAATGACGATTTAATTTGAAGTTCATTGCTTCCCAACTATGAATGACTTCATATAAAATATTTCTTATTGAGAAACTGGTAGTAGCTCAGTTAATCAAGAAATTTCCCACCTTTTCACACATATGGATAAAGTTAAAAAATACAGTGCATAGGAAGATATGTGTTTCGGAATGTCTTAACCAGGAACTGGAAAGAATTATTTTCGAAAAGTGTGAAGACACAATGTTTCATTAGCTAAAGGAACACCAGCCATTTGCTGAGATACAACTTTAATTACTCATACACAATGAATGGTTACTATTTCCATCCTGTAAAATACTCCCCCAAGCCAGAAACTTCATTTAACGGTTTCTCGCCGGGAGAGCGAGCAACCCTTTCACTTTCTTCGTTCAGTGAATAATTCAGTAAGTATTTTGAAATACATTCCGTCAATCTATTTGCTGTAGCATAACAGATTATAAACCACATAATCTTCTGCGTATCGCTAGTATATTTTAGACGAAATACGAACCACGATACAGGCTTCAGACTTTCTTAACAAGTTCAGAAATATAGACTACAACCGCTCAACTATGACTCATTTTAAAATGCTAACCACTAACCACAATAACAGTACAAGAATGTTTGGACCTATGGACGAGTAAGCCCCTAAGAGAGAGAAAAAACGGAATAAAAAAATACTTCATAATTTTTGTAGTTTATAAAATATTATTGGTGTGATCAAAGGAAAAATTACCGGGTGGAAAATGTAGCACGCATTAAGGAAAAGCGTACACAATTAGACCTATAGCTGGAGAACCTGAAATAAAGATGTCAATTTAAAGACTCAAGAATAATAACATTGAAATGGATCTTAAACAAGATGATATTTAACATGTCATTTAATTATATGTATAATGTAATATTCCATTTTATGGAACCCGTTTAAAGAAGAAGTTCAGAATTAGATCAGAAGGGGGCTTTTGTGAACATGGAAATGAACCTTTTGGTTCCATAAAACGCAGGGAATTTATTTTTTATGCGAGGGAGTATTAGATTCGAAAGAATGACTCTGATACATTGAGTTCATCACAAATTTTCTTGAGGTTCTTCGGCTCAATTTCACTTTGAAGTTGAACCAACCATGATCACTGAAATAAAGAAACATTTTCACCAGTCCCTTACGCCACACCAAAGGTACACATAAATGTTTCTCTCTCATTAATTTCACGTTAATTAACGTACGACACCGACACTACTATACGGTGAGTAGTTTACTGTTCCGCATATTCTATGTGCAATATTATGCAAATGAGAGCAAACATTAAATAAGCCAAATTCAACGCGAAAACATTTTAAGCTCTTCACATCTAATGTAAAACTGGTGTAGTCACGAGAACCAGGATTGGGAAGCAAAATCTCTAGAAGCTCAACAGCTGATAGCCACTTTCCTGGTGCGTGCGGTCAGAAAAACACCCAACAACAGAGGCAATGCACGCGTCGAATCTCAATAACAGAAAACAGGAATCGGCGGCTTCCATAACTAATAATGGAGGTGAGCGGTATCACCTCCCCTCCGCCAGTCGTTTTACCGCAAAAGAGTCACTATTTGATATTTTGATGACAATCGAGTTATGAAAGTTGTGTTTAAACATCGGACCAGAGTCGATCTGTGGGAAAACTCAGCACAAATGTAACCGTCGTTTTAAAAGTGCAGCAAACTGTATTCAGCGTTCGTCGAAGCTACGAGACTTGGCTTCGCTGATGGCTGTTACGAAAGCCACATAGATCGAAAACTGCTAATGCTTCACTAAGTGGAACTAGTCTGATATGAAGCTACTAAAATGAGGAAGGGAGACACAAACTACTGCTACGGCACAATTGGATATGAAACTTCTTTGGTTCTAATGGAATACAACTTACTGTTACCATCTAATACCGATTTATAATTATTTCACAGAACAGAAGGGCCGTGTGTGTTTATGTGTTAACTTAAATTAACTTTTGGACCATGCTATCATCCATTTTGCCTTAATCTTGCAAGATGTAACATCCAAATACGATTTTAAACAAAAATGCAATATGCATTTGTAACTGTTCCCATGCTTGCTGCATACACTACTCAATGCAGGCTCTTTGAGACGACAGTTGTAATATTATTTGGTAATTACTTCAAATTATAATTAATATTCATATACATTCGTTATAACTTAGTTTTAACAAAAACAGAACGTTTTTATACTTGTTTGTTAATACCGATATTTGTTTCCAGAAAGAAATATATTTTACTGTAATACAGCTTACAACAATTTCATAATAAACCCAATTTGGAATCAGTTTCTGACAGAAATGTAATTTAACATCTGACTACAGAACACTTTGTCTTCCCCTGTTTTCAGGAAGCCATATTAACATTTTAGGGGCTACTAGCTCAGAGGCTAACTGCAGCCATTAAACAGGAAACTGCTAGACTTCCGACAAGCTGAGATGTACAGTCTCCTTATACCTACTGATAGACTAATAGGACGTAACCCTTACATTTTAAGATAGCCATAAAACAATGATTTATTTCACTTCAGTGAATCTATGATGTAAGAACAACATAAAATTCATTGGAACAATTAAGACGAAAGATAAACTTTAGAGTTACGAATGTTTTTTTTCAGCTGCGAAAATTAAATTAGAATAAAAATTATCTATTTTCTGAAATGGAAAATCAGTAAGTTGCTATTATTTGTTTATAATCTATGCTACATTAAATGCAGTTTACAAGAAGTTCATGCTGTGGAAATGCACCTTTATAATGACAGGGAATAATTCAACGTACTTCAATTACCTGCCCAGTTTCCTGAACGTGCTATTATCTTCATACTTTTAATTATCATCACTGCCACTGTCATTACAATGAGTAAAATAATAACTGTATTTAATTATGCTAACTATGTTATCTCGGCTAACACTTTAAAAAATAAATAAAATGCCTTCTGTGTTATTTTCATGGTTAAATGGTATGCCACACAATATAATACAGAAAAGCCGATCAGATAAAATTCATCGTTAGCCAGCTTCAACCAATCAATCTTTGTTAGCCAGACAGATGAGGCGAACCTTCGCGGCTGGCGGTTGGAACTGGGTAACCATGCATTTTATCTGATCAGCTCTGCTGTGTACCAGTGTGCGAAGTAAGACAAAATAATTTTTATTTTTCGTTTTTCAAGGTATAAACTGGCTGAAATGGCGAACACGATCAACACGAACGCAAAGCCCCTGATTGTTATCATTATAACGTAATTATCACTGTCTTTCTATTATATTTTATATTATTATAAAGATAGTATTTTGTAATTGAAGCGGTTTCTCATTCAAATGAGAGGTATAACAAAGGCTTTTGCCTTACGGAAATTAAGAAAATCTGCCTCTACATCACACTTCAAATATATCGATTACCTACAGGAACACACGTACTCAAGTCGAAACTGAGTAACCAAGTTTCATCCCCCAACCCTCTCACCATGGCCTGTGCGCTTGTTTAGAGGAGACTAATGGAGATAGATATCACCAATGATCCTGATGACAATGAGTGATCACTTGCGACAGTAGTGAACGACTGGCGAACAGAGAAACCCATCAAAGCACTGTCCATCAGGAACTCCACATGGGCTTATCTGGAATCGAAACCGGACTTCATAGGAGCTGAGCGTATCAGACATAATGCAGCCGTACTCGCCTACTATCCAGTACAGCTTCATATCAATGAGAGGTGCATCTGGATATAGCAGCGTTCTCACAACGCCAACCAATTTCTTCAATCGCACTCAAAATACAGTGTCTAATATTTATCTTAATCTTATATTGCCATTTCAGTCTCCTCAAAGCGGGTTCTTTTACAGGAGATCTCACAAAAAAAAATGGTGTGCCCTTCCATAGGGTTGTCCGCTATATATTTTCAAGTATTTTCTAATAAACATAAGACACACGGGTTCAAATCAAACATGTGTAAAAATACATAATAGAAGTCTCTAACTAAATATTATTTAACCATTACTACTACACAATACTCTGAACCACCGCTTCAATTAGGGACTTCGCCCTACTCGGATTTAAAGAAGAGATTTTGAGGTACGTTTCGACTCATCTGAACTCAAAGAATGAGACTGGCCAATAAAAGTTACATGTGTGCGAGTGAGTGTCAGAAACGGTAAAGGGCAAACGTCATTAAAAGTTTAGATGACGTCAGAAGAGTAGGAGGGGGAGGCAAGACGAACCGAGGGAAGATGATATTTGGAAACGACAAAACTTGAAGAGGACGAACGGAGACGTCTTCTGTTACAAATCCAAAGTGTCAGCCTTTGGAGCATAAAGGAATGAAGCGACAGGAACGGAGAAGCCTTTGAATACGGAAGCATATTGCTGTATTACGAATTAGTGAAAAAATCTCTTCTTACATATCTAACACTATTAATTTTCTTCATATTTTAGCTATATGAACTGGAATAATAAATAAACAATGTAATTTTTATGATTATTACAAAAGCAAAGAAACAAACGATAAGGAACAAAATTTTAAGCAGGGAGTAGGCTCACAGCTCTTTATCACGTCAGTGAAACACCTGATAAAAAGAACATACTAATCTTCTTAGTCGCTCAAGTGATCTAGAATTCTCCCAACTTTCATGATCTCCAGCGTTCATCATTGTGCCCACATCGAGGCTATTCTCACTTCACCCAAGTGATATTTTCCACAGGCTTACGACCCACACTTTATATCCATTCCTCATCTTCATTCAGGCTATATGTCCTACCAAAGTCAATCTAATAATTTGTATAATTCTCATAATTGGTGAAAAGCTTAACATTTTAAAACTTCTGATAACGTATTTTCAGCCGTCTACACAACAAAATATTAATCTTTATTATATAATTAAGGGACACTACGTTTCGGATGTACATCGACCATCCTTTTATATTATCTTTTGGTTTCCAGAAAGAAAATGGGAAGATAAAATATTCGAAAATAATGGAAGGAAAAACTGTGTACTTGTTACCACGCTCACACATTCTGGACACGATGACATGTTATGGTAAGTGTAGAATGTCAGTTAGCTGCATGTTCATTCCTTTGAAATGTTTTGTACTGTTACCGACGCTGTCTGCAAACATGTCATTGTCTACTTTTCATAAAATGGAGTTTTTCGGTTCCTCGTAATGTAATGACTTATTTTTTAACACGTTCAGGTCAAATGGGCGCATCTGGTCCTTTCAAGCAGCTTAGACTGTCACGACTAATAGCTGAACTTGTTCGTGATTTATCGTCGTCACTTTAAATATGCAATTGTCTATTTTCTTAAACCGTACTATAGTTTGGCACACTTATCCTATCAGTTCAAATTAAAAAATTTAAAAATAGTTTAGGTATAAAATAATAATAATAAAAATAATTAGTTTATTAAAGCGTAAGGACTACATAATAATAAGTAAATGTTAATTAAAGGCAAAGTAATTTCAATAATTATAAGAGTAACTGGAACTGTCTCCAAGTTACTTAAAAATATTTGGCCAACATCCCGGGCGTACACGACATTAACAAACATCAGAAAACTGCCATTCTAGGAACATCATACATCATTCGAAAGACGCTGATGCCTCACTCGAATTCTGTTTAATGCATGTAACACGTATTATGAAACAAAATGTATTTCAGAAATAGCTGCTGCACTACGTACCTCAGGGGCGAGGTTTGTCTCAGGAACATTGAAGTAAATGCCCTGTAAAATGGTGAATAGATGGAATAACAACAATTCTTTTCAATCTATGGGGATATTTCATAGCATCGGAATTTTATGACACGGTTTATAGAATACGTAAAATAGAACAACAATAATTCCGAGTTTTTAGAGTGACAACTTTACTACAATTTCTTACCATTTCATGAACTACTGACCATTAAAGTCTATTGTATCATAGTTCCATGTGTTTGAGATTTCTAACAAAGGGGTAAATGTATTCAGTTATTACAAAAACAGAAACCTTCCGCTATTATACGATCACTAGAAATCGATTTCTTCAAAAATTACATCAACTAATTACAACAGAGTCTTAAATTATGGACAACAAAAATGTTTATTGGGTCTTATGACTGGGTCTTAATTACCATACACCCTCTTCCACTTTCAAAACAATAATGAAGATGATTACACCGACACATTAAGATAACATTGCTAACGACCACAAAGAAATTGTATATGAAGCTAAGGACTGGATTCATCTAACAGGGTGTAGTCTGCTGGCATGCTCTCGTTAATAGATGATAATTTTCTCCTTAATCTAACAACACAACTATTTGGATGTATGCATCATGACATTCAGCTTAATTTCATTTCATTTGATGCGTGGGAGAGAGAAAACTAACAATTTCTCCACACCTATACACCACAAGACAGCATACGATGGTGTGCGAGGGACGGAAAACACTAGAACCCAACCCAATAGCAGTATAATCATAGTAAGTAAACAACATCACTAACGTACCATGCATAGTAAACCAATTTGGTTTAGCAGGGAGAGACAAGGACGGAAATAGAAATTAATTTACGAAATTTTCGTACGAAGCGCAATATTACCTAGTGTATGTGGATAAGGGTGTTAAAGGGAGGAAGTAGAGTAGATACACCCCTCTCTCTGAGAGTGAATGTAATAAGATACATGTCATGGCACTGTAATCGCTTTTTTGCACATGTTCGGATTTGATACATTATGCACATGTTTGGAAAATGCTTCCTGGATCTACTGTGTAAAGCACTAGTACTTGATCTATGGAATCAACATGTCAATGGTAACACATTTGTGTGTGACTACTGGCGAAGTAGCATCCTACTCACATTTGTCGATGTAGTGTAACATACCTACTGGTCGTAAGATTTGAGGTTCTCATAGTGGTGAGTATGAAGATTTCTGTCTTTTGGGTTCTTTCGGTCATACTGCCTCCGTCATCAGGGCGATGAATCGCAGCAGGACCTCTGAAACATTGGTTAACATCGACCAGACTACACAGCGCAACAACCCAGAAGACAGAAATCTTCATACTCATCGCCCTGATGACGGAGGCAGTATGACCTCTGAAACGTTGGTAAACATCGACCAGGATACACAGCGCAACAACCCAGAAGACAGAAATCTTCATACTTACTGGTCGTCAACGTTCCAATGTCGAGTGCCATGTCTGAAGAATGCAAGACCAATTTGAAATAAATTATGTTTTTGACGTGAAAACGTCTTTAAAATCGATGCCCGGACGTCGCGAACTACGCACGCGCAAAGTGAACCCAAGATTTTCGACTTTCCGGATTCGACACGTGTCCATAAACGGGATCATATCTCAGAGACTAATTATCCGACCCGAGTGAACCAAGTGTTGTTTTGAAGAGGAGTGTATATGTTACAACTCATCCTGGGCTCCAAGAGTGTATCTCAAAAACTCAAAAAGATACGAGGCTGTGAATACCTTCAGAAATTTTTTAAACTTGAACCAGTGAATGATTTGGACAAACCAACCACGCAAGGGAAAACTTGTATAGATTTGACATTTGCAAGAGGTATTCAAATAATTTCAAAGCCATATGTATCCTACTTCTCATACCACTACCCTGTATTCAATAAATGTAAGTTGCAAATGAATTAAACGATTCAAAACAAAAATTTTGTTTAATTTCAATATCCTATACACGATTGACGTTTTCAAGAAAATAACTGCGGCAGTGTCCGACACTGCCTATTTCTTCACTGGGGTTGCTGCTTTGTATCTTGCTGTCGCATTCTACAGTGGTATAAAAGTCTACTTTCCGAGATATGTCGGTACAGTACGGTCCGAATGACATGACACCTGTTATGAGCGAGACGGACAAGTAGTCGCTGCAGGCTGGTTAGTGCGCATCTCAATGTGAAGCCTCATGTCTCGCGTTCCATACGATATGTACTACTGTTAAAAGGACTCCACGGAGCAGAATTCTCATTCAGAAATTAACAATCGTTCACATGGTCAACAAATTCCCTACCTTTTGTAGAAACCGAAATTTCATAACCGTTTCAACACAAGTCCGCCATTTGAATCAATCTTCTGCCAGACTGCTAAACAGACGTTATTAATAAGAGACACGGCTATCATAGTGCGGATTATGTCTTCTGGCCTGTTTAGGTTAAAAGTGTTTAAGAAACAATGAATCGTTTGAACCTTGTTCACATCTCACCCATACAGCCAGCTGAATCCAGTCTACATTTTCATAACTTATTTCTATTCTCAAGGTTTATAATATTTGTGCACGCTCACCCACAAGAGATAAAGCATCAGACAATATAATAAAATGTCACATAATTTCACACTTGGAAAACGCATTTTATACCACAACATTAAAGATACTCTACAATAGAGAGTGTACACACGAGGTTAATATTCCATACATAATGTGCACACGTATTTTTGGGACATTCTGTATATCCAATTGACAAAGTGCGATAAGCTACTTTTTCAGATTCCAATCACAATCGACATCTATAACGTAAGAAATTATGTAAGGTCTCTCTAGCAAATAATAATCGACTGACGATGTTCGACCGCGCGAAAGTAATGTAATTTTCCTCTTCCTATCACGCCCGTAATGGCTCTGCAGTCTACTGTCTTCTTGATCACGTGGAAATCGAATTCTGCAACCGCAAATAAACGCAGCCAGTGCATGAAAGTGGTCAACATTCTGTGTCTAATAACTAGAGACCTGTGAAACTCGAGGTTTCCATGGCGACGAGATTGATTATGATGATAATAATGGGTTTTGGCGCCATGTAGACTCGCACGTAGACGCCAACATTTCGTAGAAACATCCTGTCACCATCTTCAGGCCTGAAGTGGTAACGCTGGAAAGTGGAGGGATTTATATGGTGTTAAATGAAGGGAAGACAGGCAGTCAGAGACGAGGAACGAGATGTGACCACTGTCTGAGCCTTATGTTCATCTAACCATACATAAATCCCTTAAATTTCCAACATAGCCACCTCAGTCTTCAGGATGGAGACAGTATGTTTCTCCAAAATGTTGGCGTGTAGCCGCGAGTCTACACAACGCCAAAATACAGAAAATAATAAACGAGAGGCTCGCCTTTTTTCCCACGTGATCCCGATAAATGTATTTAGCATGCATAGACCCAGGTTTAAGTTTCCCATCTTTAGCGTTATCCTCTACAGACGAACTGTTTCTCCTCGTATACGCGGCCCGTTTTGGTCCCACCCAATAAACCGACTAATGACTGGTGAAGGGGGAAGGGGGCAGGAAACTGCTAGGCTAAAAAAGCATATCCTTAACACTTAGCAATTAGAGTAGGTAAGAAAAACAGGAGTAAGCTTCTGTTCATGATCTTTCACCTCGTCTAGAACCCCCACCTCCTTAATGTAAGACCATTAAGTGATCTTCAAATACATTTATAATTATAGTAATTAAATTATAATGCTTAAAAGCCAAGTTCTTCATTTAATACGTCCCACAATACAGGTGTAAATGCAGACGGCTGTCTGCTAGGTTGAGAAGCCATGTAGTCTGACAGAAGCTTGTCGACGTTTCAGAGGAACAGGGCGATCGCTGTGATGATTGAGACAAAAAGGACCTCTGAAACGTCAGTAAATTTGTACCAGACTACACGGCACCACAATCCAGAAGACAGCCATCTTCGTACCGCGCGGGGAAAGCTCAAATCCTACACGTCTAAGTGAAACCTATAAAAACACTATTACGTGATAATAATTCACCATAAACAAGTTTAGTGTTTGAAAATGCCCAATCAGGAAAATGACTCCGACTTGCATGGCATACTCACCAGAGGAAGTTCTTTTGAACATGGTAATGAATTTGCTGGCCGGACGAGCAACCACCAGTTTCTCACATTGAATGTTCAGTAAGGAGTTAGTCTCTGGGTTAAAGGGTGATGGTATTACATCGCTACACTAATGGCCGAGGGTAAGTTGAAGCAAGCTGCAATTGTACGTAACCTACTCTCGATTATCCGGAATGCCCAAAAATTACGTAACCCGACGTTCAAAGGTAAATATTTTGTTACTTTGATAGGGAAATTTCAATTTGACGTGCCCCGTGGCAACGCTGGACTCCCTTTTCCCTAAAAAGTCGATGCTTTTATGTCAAATGTTTGTGTAACAAATATCATGCCGCTTCAACACTGGAGCGTGTGTTAAGCATCAGTATCGAACACAGTCGTATGAAACCGTTAAACAGGCACTGAACGTACACTTTCAAAATGCGGGTGTAGCAAACAAGTCATCACTTTTCAACTTTTTAATCAACGGCTTCACCGTTAGCACATTGCCTAATTGTTTGTAACAATTTTGATTCATTTCGAAAAAACTGTTGGACAATGTCCACTGTCCATTGTCCGAGGTATATTGATTCAAATGTCGTTTCGGCAGTTAATTCCACTCTGAGTACACGTGATTGGTTGTCACATTACTGACACCTTTATTATTAGTGGGTAAGGATCGAACCAGGGCCTTTTAAATTCTAAGCTCATACACTAACCACTAATATGCCAGTCCGGCTATATACTGTGTGTATACATTTTTCTCAGTGAATGCAATATACACAAAGTTTTTAAAATGTACTGTTCGCAGAATTTCTATGAATATGTTCAAACAGATTATGTCTGCGGGGGCCACTTCAAAGACTGCAAAATAGCTCTATAAACTATGGGCTTCTAACAGGAATGACAGTGCAATAATTCAAGCGGAACAGAGAGTAATAGTGAACTGAATGTTTCATCACCTCAGTTTAGGATCTAATAGTCGTTTGATGGATGCCATTACTTTAATTAATAAAATGTGACAATGTGATGTGTTCCGCACAACACATGTACCGAGTAATGTAAACACAGAACCATTATTAAGCAATATGTCATCCGACTCTGGTGCCGCATTACGCTAGTGAATATACTATGAACTACTTTTCCACCGTAATATTTTGGACACATGGGAAATTAATTTTGTTCCATTTTTTGCTAAAACAAAAAAAAAGTAGTTTTCAGTTTGCAAATGTTATTTACGTCTCAGATCTTTTGAAACTATGCCAGATTTCATATTTCAGAATTCATATAAGAACAAATTTATAACACTTTCCCATCAATGTTCTACGCCGCAAGAAATTTCTCTAATTGATCAATAAAAGATAAACGTTAGCACTGATACATTTATGGGCTTTGTCCATCGCTCTACATTCTACAAAACAGCTAAGAACAAGGAAAGGACCAACTTTAGTAAATTTTAATAACACTATCCCAAAAGCTTCATGAAGGAAGTAGGCAAATAAAACGGAAGGACTTCAGGATAGGCTGCCTACTACTCAAGAATCAAAAGTAGAATGTCACAGAAAATAAGTGCTTATCCACTTATTTGTGATATTTAGCCTGTTTCTACAGGCATAAAAGAGTTGTAGAAGTAAATAATTCATTAACTTAATTAAGAATCTCATTACTTACAAGTATGGCCCACATCTATGCACTTAAATTCGGTTAAGCCAGGGCTTAAAAAAGAAATGCTTGTGATGTACAGGCTTACGTACGAAGAAGACCACATTAAGAGCTGTTTGAATAAAATCGAAGAGTTGAGTTGTTCTGGCAATGATAAAGAGGATCAAACCTCTTTGTCTACTCCGAAATGACATTTTTGTGCCTTTCCTTTATTCCCAAACTACTTTGCCTGTCATCGTCACAGTACACGTGATCTTACTTTTACGACCCTTCTAAAACTCAAACCCTTCTTAGTTGAATCAACTCGAAATTGGGGGAGGAGATATAAAAGGGAATTGTCTTTATTTTCGGTCCGTATACCATCAGTAAGCTTAAGAGAAGCTTCGTACAAAGCTGACGGAAACAACCATTAAATACAAGACTCGTGTTAAAACGCACTCAATTTCTTTCTAAGCCAGAAATTCTGCCTACCTGCCCCTACGAATTAG
Source organism: Zootermopsis nevadensis (assembly GCF_000696155.1). The sequence continues at coordinate 784,362 of NW_019059564.1, forward strand.
AGTACCAGACGCAGTGTGTGTTATCATTTAGCTGTTAATTACAGAGCTGGACGATGTTTAGAAAATGTTCAGCATTGGAATTAAGTAAAAATTATGCAACCTCCTAACAGCATAAGGATATCAGTGCAGCAAACACAATCCCAGGAGGCGGGTTAGTGTGGGCCTCTGGTGCGCGTACTTACTACAACGACCGGCGGCCTCAAGCATGGTTCCTGCATCTATGCAAAATTCAAAGACTTATATTCGAAATATTAACCTTAACATAACAATAATTTGCTTAATGTAAATGGAAGAACAAAATCAGAAAGAAATAAGTGGGAATATGGGAGGAATTGGCGGTTTCTAGTAAAATAATTAACGAAGATGGATGACTTATGGGTTATAACGCCTTGTACTCAAAAGTCAGACGCTGTTGTATCTAGACCACTATAAGATTTAATCCTTAACCAGGTTCATCCACTTCCAATACCCCAAAATCTACCTTAAATAATATAACGCCATATTCTTGTGTATCTTGTAAATGCATAATTGCAAGCAGGGTTTCACATCAAAATTCTGTATACATTCCTCGTTTCACCACATCCTCCCCTACTAGACTTCACTATACTAACAATACTTTATAACCCATGTAAATAACAAAATTCCTCCCTGTACAGTATTCATAATTGGTCAAATACCACATTTCCCACCCATACAAAAATGACAAAAGTTCTATTCAGTGTTTTCAAAAGTAGGCATAATTATAAAGTTCTCGAACTGAAAGAACAAATATTCATTTTTTCCATAATTTAATTACAGGCCTCATTTCAATTTTTAGTGTGATTTCCTGACCCATACATTCTGAAGTTCTTTGTACTGTACGCGTACGTTTCCAGGGTATCAGGTAACGTGTGTTAAAAGCACTAGCTTGCACAACATCGTTTTCAATATGTGAAGTCACTCAAACCTCTGTTTGGCGACATTTTTAATGACACGATGCGGGATAAATTTATTCTGCTACATGCAAAACTATACCTGTTGTAATACTAATTCCTATAAAATGTGATGAATAAGTTTTATTTGTTATAACTCATACAAGCTTTCCAAAGTGTCCAAAAGAGATTACGTACCATTGAAATGAAACCATAAACGCGAATCCAGTATTGACGTCATCAGTTATAAACCTGTTTATTTTTACAGGCACATTTTAATAAATCAGTCTCAGAAATAAATGACATCAACCACATTTATATATTTCCCTTGTCATAATTTATATTTCAAAGACATAAAAGCATACCATTACACAAAATATAAAATAAAATACGCCACCATTAATCATCTGAATTATAAATACACACACTTCAACATAATATAAACTGGAATAACAAGATTTTTGGCCGGGTTATACATGAAAGTTAAGTACTGCAATAAAACGTTTTCACACGAGCAGAAACTTTCAAGGCGACAATGCTATAGAAAGCTGTAAAGGAAACGCTACTTTTATGGGCACATCTTTATAATTTCACTTATCTTGCTCTTACACCCTGTAACGTTTTAAAGACGTCCTGAGACACATGAACCATTCGATTAGCTTCGTTAACGATCTACTAAAATAACTCTGAACATAACTACAGGTGATTTATAGGAGCGCCATTTTCTGCATCACAATTTCAACTCGAACTTTAAGAGATAGGTCTTGAAATAAAAAGCAGAATTTATTATCCATTTAAATAATCTCTCAAATTCTGAAATAAAATAAAGCTAACAATCCTTCTGTGTATAAATCGGGCGAGAAGGAGTTGTTTATTTAGACGCGAATTCGTTGAACACAGAAATTTCACGTTTCAGTTCTTTATGATATCAAACGCATTTAGACTTATTCATGTGACTCTAGGTCTAAAAATATTTACACATTGAAGAAAAAAAGTCATTATGAACTTCAAAAAAGTACGTACATTTGGATTCATCAGCAGTTATTAGGCCACTGTTAATGAATCACTACAACAGTATTTTGCGATAGAGACAATTTAATAGTACAACAAAATTTGAGGGACAAGAATACTTAGTTCACAACTAATCGGCCCACTTATTCGATATTTTCCTAAAAATAATCATTATTCTTTGTTCTTGTTTACTCATTCCTCTTGTATCGTTTACTAAATGGTACAAAAATTGGTATTAATGTGATTTACAATTAAAAGTGGGTCACATATCAATCTGCGGTCCACAGTTTGATTAAATTCATTTCAATTCAAAGCAATTATGAATTCCGAGTCGAGCTAGGCCAGTCGCTCCTCTCACTTCAATCAATTCTCCTTCTTTGTCTTCCTCTCTTTCTTAATCACTTTTCCAAACTTGTTGATTGCATGAAACAATTTCGACGACTGCGTCCATTTCTCTCTGTTCAGTCATGTCTGTTTTTATTTCCGTTAACTGCTTTGTGGGGCGTCGGCCGGGGGGGGGGGGGGGGGGGGGGAAAATGCGCAACAGTTTATAGAGAACTAGTGCCTGTTGCTCTCACTCTCTGTCTCTCTTTTATTTCATTTCTCGCCTTTTCTCTCTACTATCTCTTTTTGTATTTTTTGCAATCTTCTGCTGTTCTAGTAGTACTCCGCTCACGAAACAGGTTGGCAGGTTTCCAGAGAAAGATGTACTGTAAAACCAGAAATACATTGAGGTTGATCGCTGAAGTGACTTGCGCCTGCGATGAAGAACGATCGAAAAAAAAAAAAAGATAAATGCAAGAAAATGCAGAAAAGCCGATTAAAACAACTGAAACGCTGTTTGCGAACAACTGCACAGTCACAGTCACAGTCCCCATTCTGGTATCCAGTGTTCCGGCAGTGTTTCTTCGTAGCTGGGATGTCCCGAGTTCAGAACTCTGCCTGGAGCCTGACTGGGAATTTCCGTAGTTCCTTAGTCGCTCCAGACATCTGATGGGAGATTATGGGACAACATGGCAAAAGATCGTAGATGTCGACAGCAAACACATTTGACATATCGTAATATAAACTACTTAAAATTTTGATGTGAATGGTATTTTAATGGGATTTTTGACCCTCG
>NW_019059564.1:788647-801945 GCF_000696155.1 Zootermopsis nevadensis
ATGTTCAATAAGACGAAAAGAATTATGATTTCACACAACCAGATTTTTGAAAATAAATCCACGGACGAAAAAAACTATTGGATTGGAAATGCTACGGATGGAAATGAGCAGAAAAAATTCTCTGCGCGCAATAATTTTCATCTTTTGCTAGGTAGAGGAAAAACGCGTATAGAACGATACCTCTTATTTTTTTCATAACTGGGGAGACAGAAAATATAAAGCGAAGAAAAAGCCAAACACGGGCAAGTTCTATACCGCGTTTTACAGAACGATGTTTATTTAGGAGAAACTGGACTGGACTTAAATAAAGACATAATTGCCGAAGGAGGAAGGCAAGGAACAATTCAGAACGAAATAAAATTATTCTCTCATAAATTCTCGCTCTAGATACACTAAACATTGCATCTGTAATAAAACAATAACTCTTTCTTCTTGTGTTTTGATTTTCGATACCAGTAAAATATGCGAGTTTTGAAATAATATATAGCTGATAGCTAAGCACGAGAGCTGATCAGAATTCCACAACGCTGTAGGAAAAAGAGACGGGATATAATACAAGCTGTGGGTGTCTCGGTAAATTGTGAGCTGACTAAACAGCCATTTTTCTTACAGACTCAAGCTACGCCACACTGGTAAAGAGGGAACAGCGAAGAGACCGGAGCATTTCATACGAACGTCATTAAATGCATATGTCCCGTCTGCCCACGGGTAGGTGATTTCGTTGAAGGCTCTACAGGAAAACTACGGGACAGGCTGAATGCAGAGCGAGCTACAACAGCATAGCTTACGCCAAAGTAAACAAGGCAGAATTTCCGAACTTCGACATCGGCACCAAATGGTCAGACAGGGCATAACAACCGAACATCAACAGCAACACACTAGAGAAGAGAATGCGTGGTCCAAATGAAACATTTGCATCACTTATTTCACCAAAATAATAACGAAATTTCAGTTACTATCTCAACCAAGAACAGAACTCATATTACTCACTAAAATAATCACATCGTCAATAGTATTTAGGGAAATAAATTATGTTTAGGACCGTTCTAGGAATCATACGCAAATCATAAATGTACGTAAGCGATATGAAGAGTCATTTAACGTTAATGCAGTTGGCATATGTAATTATCATTATGTTTTAAAAGTTAAGAAGCAGTAAGTTAAAAACTTCGCTGTATACTCTTCGCCGCTAGCACTTACACGAGAATGAATAATATAGAAAATACACACTACTGCTGTGAATACACTGTTTTGGAATCTATACGAGTAAGATTAAGCTTTAAGATAGTGAAGAGAAAACCTGGAAAAGTCAATGTATTTAAATTTCGAAATTTATTTTAATAATAATCTACACACTGCGTATAGTTCACTCGTTCCAAAACAATTATAAATTCTAAACGTATATAATTGAACTAACTATTGACAAGAATAATCAGATTCTGTAGGAGAAATTCGGTTCAAGAACTAAGTTAACACAATTTATAAATCAGTAAGACTGAACTATACTCAATCAATGGTCGTCAATCAAATTCACCATTTACCCGCATATTAACATACATCTATATATACAAATATTTATGTGATAATATATCATCATCACTGCGTATTTTAGCTGGCAGGTCGTATGCCCAGTACACTTCACTACAAACCTATTATTATCACTTTTGCTTCTTGTAGCTCACAGTGACATCCGGGTAGCTTAAGAAAAATAGTTTACAGTAAACTTTAAATGCCAAAGCTGCGAAGACAGAGACTGATTATTCTTGAAACTGTTCTTGGAATTTCAAAAAATAATACCTAGTTTCTGCAACTAACTCCATTCAGCAGAGAAGCACATCTATTAAGAGTCCCCAAGGTTCATAACCTTGTTCACAAACACTCTTCACTAAACCCTGTCCTGAGCCACGAGGCTCCACTTCGCACCCTGCCATATCATATCTGTATTAATATTATCCTCTCGTGATTGTCTAGGTCTTTCGAAATGTCTCTCATATTCAGACCCCCCAAACAAGTGTTTAGCATTTATCACTTACTACATGCGTGTTACATTCCCAGCCAATATCATATGTTCCTTACGTTGATACTTTTCAAATTATCGAATTCATGAAACAAAAGTGTATATAGCAAAAGGTTTCCCTAAAGAATTCATTTCAAACAACCACTTAAACGGAAGCTTAAGAAATTGAAGCTTTTAAACATTTTATAATTAATGTTTCCGTCTGATGTAAATGATCTTACAAAAACTGCAAGAAATCTCAACATCACATTACTTGGTTATCCGGGTTGTAACGCCCTGTGTAAGGTTACGTGTACGCAGAGAGGGATGCCAATATTTCGGTGGAAAATGGCTGCCATCTTAAGACCTCCGGTTGGAGGTAGTACGTTCATCCGAAACGTTGGTGTATCTACCTACAAGTCAAAATGGCGTAATAATTCAAAGACCAACATCGACATCTTCACAGCCGTGAGAAACTCAAATCTCATTACATTATCAAAAATTTATGTCAGACATATTCGTCAGCATACGTATTGTACAAATTTGAAAGAAACGACGTATGGATATTTTCCGGTTTCATCCTTGGGGGCTTCAGAGAACAAATAAAACTTGGGTAAATAAAAACCCTTTCCCCGCGTATAGTTCGACTGGTGTTTCGTATGTTTGCTATGACAGACTCAATATTGTATAATATCCTTCTGCCTTCCATTTTTCTTTTCGTTCTGTCTGCTGCTTGCTAGCAGGACACATGAACTTACCTATGTTTAAATGATCATTCTGGGAGAGTACATGTATTTTCCAAACTATTGTATCAAACGTAGACGGACTACGTATTACATTTTTCACAGAGGAAAAAATGGCATCTTGTATTTTCGTTTATTACTCACCCTACAAAAGATCTGTTCAAAAATGAGGTTTGTAATTTAAGTAATGCACAATGAATATTTCTTACAATTTATCTGGCGTCATGTTAAGTTCGACCGAGACGAAACTGAATTTAAATCCGGATGCAAAAAATTATTAATTTAGCACGTAATGTTTCCGCGGCTGTAGATATGACATGCTTACGGACAGCCAACCCTTCAAATTTACGTTCAATTCGTATAAAGAACACGTAAGTAGAGATAATTTAAAACTGTTTCTCTTAGCTTTATAAATTCAGGCTAAATTCTGATGCAGACTTAGAACCTTAACTCCACATTCTGCCCGCTTGTAGATATTTACATACAACCTGTCAGATAAAACGCAATAAAATTTAATTACACTCTGTCTTTAACTCCCATTTCGACCAACTAATCTCTCATGACATTAGCGGCGAGTTCGCAAACTGTTTTAACTGTTTTATCCTTGAGGGAGAAATAATGCCCATTGAGTCATACTTGGAAACTGAGTTTACATAAGCCATATTCACAACAACCTCCACCCCACCCCCACATCCCGTGAATTAAACTACGAAACCAAAACGTTCCGTTCCTAATGCTAACTGGAATATTCGCACCTGTCACATGCAATGAACACGGCTCTCCGCTGGACAACTCAGTATCCGGTACAAACGCGCCCCAACGTTCTGCTTATGCTTAAGGAGGCTCACAAGTGACAAGCAACTTCATTAATAATCAGATGATTAAATAATCCAAACCATGAAGCGAGTAGTAACAACAATAATAATAATTCAATTCAATTCAATTCATTTACGTAAGTGCCTGACGACAGCCCCAAGGCCACTTACAGAGTAGTAGTAAAAAGAAAAGGCTGTATAATAAAACACGAATACAATAAAATACAATAAATACTACAAACAAATAAAAAAAGGAACGAAACATACAAAATAAATACAAAAGACATCATTGTTCTTTAATCGTCAATTGTATTTAGCAGAAATGCAGCACTCTGTTACCAGCTCTATGACTTTTATGAGCACAAACGTCTCACAATATATTCTCATTGATTTCGGGAAACCATAAATACAAGAAATACAGTTAAACTCTATTAAATATTTTTCTATTTACTACCTTCGTAATTAATCTAACAAAAAACATAGGCTCATACGACGAAGTGTTCCTCTTCAATGCTTGTAAAACTAATTACGATATAAAAGGAACCACGCCGAGGAACTCGCACTTTTCTTAGTCTTACATCCAAGAATTAACTCTGTTTACAATTGGTATCGAATGTTTACGTAATAAGAGCTTATTCCCTGAAGATAAAAAGTTGCTGTTTTCAAAACTAAATTATTCAGTACCTGGGAAATTAATTCAAATCACTTATTAGAGTGCTTGACAGCAGCCAAAAAAGGCCAATAACAGCCAAGCACTAGCAACAATAAACATAACAATACAAAAACAAACAATAAACTTAATATAATAATGATAACATATATATTAATTAATTTATTGCAAAATAATTAACAGTAGATGAACTAAATAAATCAAGAAATATAATTTATTTTGTACAACGTACAAGCCTTTTAGATACATTAATTGATTTTTCTCTGGTTCGGTTTCTTAGGCGAATATAACTCACTTTATATTGAAAAAGTACCTATTTGTGCATTCACTGTTTCCTTGCTTGGCGACTGATTAATTCATAACGCGATCACCGCTCAAATACGTGGCGATAAATAATCGAAATCTACGCAAAGCAAATACATACTCACACATTGCTGTCGTAAGCAATTCCATTATTCCAGCCCAGTTTATTTAAAGTTTATTTACTTCTTACAGAATCAAATAAGAAACCAATATCAGTTCAAAGACAATAAAAATTCAAATTTTATGATATTATACACATTCCGTCGTGTTTACAATACTGTAAAACCTACATAGTTAAACAAAGGGAGACAAGGAGACTTACAATGCACAAATGAGACGCAAGCAAGTCAGAGTTATAATGCCGCAGAAAAATGAAATGCAGTAAACATCACAAACCAGTTACTACCGACACGACGTAACATGACGACCTGGACGACCACCAGAGACACAACCGGACCAGCAGGGGTTGGCGACCTTTTCATTAACGCGGCCATATTGGTTTTTCCTGTATTTGTCGAGGGCCGAATAAAATATTCATAACGTACACAAAACTGTTATTTCCTTAATTTAAAGCGTACAACTAGCAGACGCCTGAAAACGGATAATACCAGGCACTTACAATTTAGCAAACTTCAGTTATTAACACCGCAGCAATTTTCTTGTCGTTTAGTTAAATTTTATTTGGTCTGAAAGCGAGACAATATAAGCGTGCGCTACAACGCTACTTTAACGTAATAGGCCTACATATACAAAATTCTGTTTTGTAAACATATTGTTTGCCATCGTGCTTAGACAGATCCTCAACAGCAGAAACATTTTTCCCAAATCATGTAACCGGTCGCATAAAAGTTTGCGAATGCCAACTGTGGCCCGAGAACCGCACGTTTCCAACCCCCGCACTAGACTATTACAATCTTCAGGTCATTTATTTGCCTTGCCTCGTGGCAAGAAAAGCATCTAATTTCATGCAAAACACCAGTTCCAATCCATTTAATTTTGTTACATGCAATAATATAATTACTAGCTCACCAGATTAAGCAAGAACATGGCTGCATAATACGTAACAAAACCACATCCTTCCTTTTATAAATATACTGCAGCCCGGAGAAGCAAGACTTTAAATGTATCATGTCAGTTGTGGTTTAAGGGAAATGTTTGAGTGCAAGGGGGCGCAATGTAAATTCGTTTGTATAGTTACCGACTATCAGCTGTAGTTCGTATTCTTGATGGCAGAATTGCAAATGTAAATTATGTATACAGCAAAATGTGGGGATATGAAGATAGCTGTCTTCTGGGATATTACGCCGTATAGTCTGGTAGAAGTTTACCGACGTTTCAGAGATGTATACTTCCTCCATCATCACGGCGACAACACCCTGTTGATGGAGGCAGTAAGCAATAAATTCTGGAATAGCACGTTTCTTAACTATATTTCAGTAGAAGTATAATTTACCATAATGCGCTGAGAGAGAGGTCCAACGTAAAATTTTCCACCGTCAACTGCAAATGCAGTCATTAGGAGCTTCCCCGCCATACGCTAAATCTCCAAAGTACTTACCTGTAACAAAGAAGGAAAACTAAATTAATTTTACTTTGCTAAATTAAAGGTAGCACTACTTTGTAATGTTCTCGTTCTGTCTCTGCCACTCTTTCAATCACTCCAAACGAGATCTGAAACGGAACACATTAACCTGCAGCAGAATAAATGGAACGAATTTTAATTCAGGGTGACAAATGTCTATTTCACGTCTGAATCCATAGAGACGCTCACAGAGAAACAAATATCAAGTCTAGTCCTAACTATACTCAGTATTCGAGAAACCCGACTAGAAAAATTACCAGGTACATTTCTAACTGAATCTCTGTAGGAATAAAAAAAGAAAAGGCTTTAAAAATAAATTATAGTAAAACATTCAGAAAATCATATTATAATTGACGCAAACCATGTCGGACAGAAGTCATGGAGCTAGAACGTAGAGAAAACAACTTGTGACAGTAAAAATAAAATCCAGTATGTTTTGAAATACAACCGTTATTCTCCTTCAGAAGCAACTAGTCAGATAAAAACATCTATAACCTATTCTGGATTAACGATACACATTACGTCACAGAAATAATATCGTTAACTAACTATAAATATTTCTGTTCTGCTGCAAACACTTCTGTAGTATTATTTAGCTACTGCTGTCTGTTTTCCCATTTAAATTACCTCCATCTTTCAATTCAAGGAGTTACGCCACTTGGTCGTCCGAAACTCTGTTTAAAGGTCGCCCTTGGTATTTTTATCGATACGGTCTGTAATGTTTAATAGTTTTAGGTACGGTATTTTACCTTTCCTTTACCACTAACAAAAATTATGCAAATTATATGTAAGTTGTATGTAGCAACAGCAGCCAATACCACAATCATATTAACAAGCTATCAGTCTATAACAAACAGCTAATAACCTTCAGTGGGCTAAAGCCAATCTTACACCATCGCCGATGACAACCTATGGAATAAATCTACCGATATACTTTGATGGTCTCTGGGTTATGTCAGTACTTTGATGGTTAGATGTAGATGGAAGAATAATATTAAAATATATCTTAAAGAACTAGGATATATCACGGTATGAACTGGATTTATGTACCTTAGGATAATCGCTGATGGTGGACTCTGGTGGACCCGGAAACAAACCTTCAGATTCCTTAGCCTGAGAATTTCTTCAACAGCCGAGCGACTGTTAACTTCTCAAGAAGGACCCTGAGTCATGTATTATGTTATTTTAAACCAGAGCCATCCTTAAATGGTATCTTGCGTCCTCAGTAACGTACGAACTTGAAGTATTCTTTATCCTACGCCAGACTTAAGCCTCTCAGTCATTAGTCTACTTCTGGCAGCCCAATACAGATTTGAATCGGCGATGAAGCCAGTAAAAGAACTTGAATTATGTGGTATAACATTTCCGAATCCACCACCTGAAGGTCACATTTAACCTTTATTCCCAAAACCACCCCACCACCGCCCCTGTTACGCAAATCTACAATTATTCACTTTTACACTCCAATCAACACGCCTCATAATTCGTACATTGAACGCGCAATTCGTGGACAATATCTTTTGTCATTTCGTTCCTGAATGCCGGTATTTCGTCAGGTAACGGCCCGCATTCCAGCAGAAGCATCCTACTCCTGGTCATAATTATTAATTAATTAAAACTTTCTATACGTTACTATGGGGTATGAATGATGGAATTCCAGCAGGCAGTCAGCAACCCCATACCACTCTTCGCATAGTTAATTAACTAAATGAAACTATCCTCAAGGCTAGATCAACAAAATGGACATTCAGAGGTTGACAGACGGACGGACTGACGAACAATGAGATAGAGTTTTGTCAGGTGGGCGACTGCAGAGAGACAACCTAGCCCAAAGATCGACCGACAGTAACAATATGCAAACTAAAAGTGGCTTGGTGAGTGAGCTAACTAATGAGTGAATTAATGAGCGAACCAGGGAGTAAATGAGTGAGAGCGTAGGAGCGAGCAAGAGCAAGAGCCCGAAGATTATTGAGGATGTTAAACTCCTAGTCATTTTGTAATATTTCCAAACATATGGATTTTATTTCTGTTGGAAGTTGTTCTCATTCCGACCTCTTACTTTAAAATGTGAGGCATTTGTTTTCTGTCCAATAAGTTTCATTCAACACATTCGCTGATCTCTCTCATATCTATAAGCCACGTTATCCTTTCGTAACATGAAGACACCCCATGAAATAGCAAGTCCACGGAGCACTGTGTTTCAACTATTCAAAAAAATTAGAAACTAGTGATGTATTATCGTGATCACAACAGCCCTCCTCTTGTTCCCAATCTAATTCAGTTAAATCAAGTCAAAACCGTCACTAGCCACTTACGAACTTTCTTTTAAAATATATTTTTAACACACATCTGTCGAATAACTAGGTAAGATGTACAAAACCTACGAACATTTCAATCCTTGTGTGAAGGAACTGCTGGGTTCTGATACGGTTAAGCATAAGACAATCTTTCAGTTGGTGTGAAGACAGAACTATACCGAAACCGACAAATATTTTGACATCAGTGAGGCTCCATCTTGTATTACTTTACAATTAAAACACCAAGGAATACAACGATGAACCCCGTTAGCTGAACAGTGACGCCGGAAGCAGTCATCGCGAGATGGCGGTGTGGGTGCTGGTGGTACATATCTCCACTTTGTGGGCGGTATCACCAATTTTGAAACTGTAATACTAACAATACAAACTTCCCTAAACCATCTACCAACAAGATAGAAAGAGGCGGTATGTGCTTTCATTAAAACATGTTTTGAATAGCTGCTAGCTATCCATGGTCATCACCACATAACGACTAGGCCTGTTCAGTATAAGCATTGTCCATATTAAACGCATGCAGACACAACAGCAGCATCTGAAACAAGCCATATGTAGGATGCTTCATACACAAACCCAGTAATGTAATAATTACTGCAGATGCCCTTTATTTTGGAAGCATTTCGGTTACCAACCGTATTTACTGAATTTTGAATACCATAGTTAGCAACCAATACATATAAACATAAATAAATATACAACAGTTATTAAAGTTCAAATATATGGCAACCACGATGATAAATCATAATTATATAAAGGATGTTATAAAACGATTAAATTACAGAAATTCCAATTATCATTTGCTCCACAATCTTTATTTCCAGTGTTATCTAGAAACGTAGAAACAAACATGCACTAAACCAGTGTGGGAAAACTGGCGGCCCGCGGGCCCGAGACAACTTGTAGCTAGACCCTCGAAATTATTTATTAATCTGTAACTAATTACTATAAACAAATTTATTTTATTTACTCAGAGGGATTTAAAAATAATTCGTAATTCAAATCTCGTCTACTGCTTCAAGCACATGTCCCACACATGCTACTGACTTTAAAATCCTGCCTTAAAATGTTAAGTTTTCGAACTCTGTGTGAAACAATGCATTGCACTTTCACCCCAAACTAGATTCTTAGCAGCATTCCTTCTTTCCACGTAAAGATGGCTTAGAAATGTAAGTAGTTTAGTAGGTGAATACTTAATTAAAAACATGTTTTCCGACTACTCAGTGCAGAAACTTCCTTTGGTATCTGACAGCCGCTCAGCTGTTAAGAAATTACCTTATTTTCTACTAACAGAAATTTCAGTCAACCACTTATTAATTTGTTTTCTATACATCTGATTTAGGCATAAATATTTACAAAGCACTGTGTCTTTGTAATAAAGGATGCCGAATGACCATTAGCTACGATTATTAACTTAGAATTGCTTTCTTTTTGCCGGTGTTCATTTAACAGAAAAGCAGCTTGAATCACACATCAATCATGAGAGTAGCCAGTTCAATTAGGGAGCGCTTATACTGTCAGACCTACTGTTAGAGCAACACGGAGGACTGTGCAAAACCACAAACCTATCTGACAACAGCGCACCAACCGCAGTCATTTGTCCCCCGCAACACCAACAGGACGCGCCCATACAAACAGATGAACGTGGTATTGCGCCATCCCGCTGACATGTTTTGTTCACTCACTCCGGTGTATTCTGCATACAGCAGATCCGTTGAAAGAATTTGATTACGTCAATTTAGAATCTACCTGATGACAGGAGTGAGTTATGGACTTGAGTGAAAGAATTACTCAACCACAGACACTGAACTAACAGGCGCACTGAATACACGCCCTTCATTGAAGCGTGGAAACCAGGCATTCAGGAAAAACTGTGATCGAAACCCCCTCCTCCCACGAGTCTACTTAACTTAAGTAAGCAGAGCTCATTTATGGTCTTCCCGTATTACATTAGTACGTTAGAAAAAGTTTGGTCTCCTATCCAATGGTTTCTTCGGCAGTAATCTAACCACTGACCTGCAACTGGAGTCCAGGGAAAGAATGTGTGAAGCTATACCTCCACTCCCGTGTGTATTTTCGTGGTATGTTTATCAAGCAAGCCTTCGAGCCTGGATATTTATTTAAATGAAGTAGTGTCTAGGCTACGAGATGGGTGACCGGTGTTAGATTCCCGGCAAGGGTAGAATTTTTTCTTCGCCAAAACGGCTCTGAGACCCATCCAAATACTTCTGGTATCGGTATCTTTCCTCGGCGGTTAAGCGGCAAGCACTGAAGCTAATCACTCACCTCCACCTACATCAGAGGTTACGAATGCATGGAGCTTATCTCTACATGGCGTAGTTAAGCACCACAGAGTCTTACCGACTACTGCTTAGTGTTAATGTGCTATCCGACAACATTAAAGTACATGTATAACAATGCACTATTTAAACCTGGAACTAATAGTGTTACAGACCATGAAGACAGTTGACATATTCAATTAAAATTAAGCAATCGACCAGATGGTGGAGGCAGCAAGAACCAGGAGACACCGATCTCCATGCTCGCAGCCGTGAGAACCTGAAATCTCACTTGGGGCTGTTTGTCTTTAATTTCTACATTTAAAATGTCTTTCACTGGACTAATAATAGACCTACTGGGTCAAACATGTAAATCACAAACTTCCTCATGTATATATCAACGTAAACTTGTTTTATCTAAAATAGTACAAAAAATAACGTAATTGCAATTACGGATTGCCGTACCGGAAAAGTAAAACAGGGAAGCCAAATTACAATTGGAGGGCCCATGCTCTTCATACTGGAACGCTGGAGTTTGCAAATAAAAGAAAAGAATTTTTCCACATGGTTGTAATATGAGCGTCTGGTTACATTGTCTAGTAATGACTTTTGTTCACAACAGAGCGTCAGTAAAATCCCACACAAATGCTGAGCCTTTTTGTATAACTCAATGGAAAATTGACTTCCTACAGCAGCTGAGCATTACTCAGCCAACGAGAAACTTGCAGTAGTTAAGGAGAGCACGCTTCATCGCCGTGATCACAAAAACAGAAAAGAAAATGGACCAAGCTCAATCCAATGGGCCTACGTACTTTATAAAACTATTCTTTTGACTCCATTTTACTGCCAGAATACAAGTCCTCAAAAACTGTCACTTGGGGATTCCCCTACTAATTCTGCTATCCTTACGTTTAACAGAAGTTCTCAATCACATGTGTGAAATACTTCATAATCACAATATATCAATCCATAAAAATTGAGGCAAATATACATTTTATTGTACTGAATTACGGACTGCAGTAGTGAACTGACTTGAAACTAAATGATTTTGTGATAATTCGGGTTCTTACAGCGACAAGTAATAACATGTCTGTTTTGTGATAAAAGTTTACAAGCGTTTAAAAGGGATTCATCGCTCTGATGATGGAGGCAGCAAGCACCTCTGAAATGCCAGTAATCTTGTACCAGATTACCAGGCGCAACAGCCCAGAAGCCATCCATCTTCGTCTTACGTTTCGTTTGTATTTCTTGCCGCGTATTTGCTTTTACGGGAGCACATCTTGTGAGTCCTGGCGAGTGTTAAGGATCTGCCACAGCCATCATTTGAAAGTTTCTCCATTTGGGACAAGAATGTATTCCGTGTGGTTTGTCAGGAACGACATGACGTTTCAACATACACTCATTCTGCACCCAAAGATACTCTCCTTCTTCTCCCTTCTAAGTTAATTCGAACATTCTGGACGTCTTCCTTCAGCTGTCGCCACATTTGGATGCAGAATCACCAACAGAAGACGAAGGCTCGGTATAATCTTCATAATTAAATTGTCTGCCGTTTGTAGCTAAGGCTATACGACTGTTTCATCCTTCGACCATGTACTGATAGCTGTTTCACATTGCTGCATTACATCATAAGTAGATCAATGTATAAAGCGACCCACATAATTGGAGTTTCCTATTTGTCTTTATGATTACACAAACCAGTAGTTACTTCCATACTTCTGCACTCATTTTATTATTTTAGCCAACTCTGCGATACAAAATTTCTCTTGCACAGCAAATCGCCCGTTCTTCACCCTAATTTTCTGAAAAAAAACTGTACTGAAACAATGAAATTGCCCCTTTTATTATGACTTTTATTACGATATATTCCAGTTGACCAATGTTCTGTTAATTTATTGCCACAATACTGTGCAGCAATTGTGTAAATGACAGTAGAGAGGTAAACGCAGATCGCTTATTAATATGCATTAAACGATCACCAAGCAACTAAACAAGTTTCACACTTTTCCTATTAGTTACTGTCTCATAAAAACTCAACCCCCACAACATAACAAAATTCTCAGGATAGAAAGATACAGTGACATAAGTGGGTAAAATGGTATAATATTACCGAATTTTCACGTTTTAACATCATATTACGATATAACCCTCCTTTCGTTATGTATGATATTATAAGGTATTCAGAATACAGATGGCATTCATGTGACGCATACTTTGAATAATAAAAAGCTGACGGGGGAATGCTACATAGTGTTTGGAGTTCATGTATTCTAAGTAATTTAAATTAACACAATAAAATTCAAACAATAAATAAACACACTTTCCCCCAAAAGCACATTAATACAATTTGCAGCACACAATCCAGTGGGGTGTGGCTTGCGGCAGGTCACTGCATCATAGGCAAAGCTTGACCCGATATACGACGCACGAGAAATCGCGCCAGCCAAGCAAATGTGTTTCCATCACTACCCCTTAACCTACATAACACATATAAAATCCTTGTTTCTAATTTCTGCATTTCACACCTGAGCCCCTGTTCTATCCTCTACCTTGTTCTGTGTTCCATTAGCAAAATTATACAAAACCTTTGGTTTTAAA
>NW_019059564.1:818706-856667 GCF_000696155.1 Zootermopsis nevadensis
CATTTCACAAGAATGTTTTTAATGTCTACTCTTCATTTATTAGGGTGATCAAATCAAGATAGACTTGATAAGCGACGAATGTAGACCACGCAAGGCCTATGAATATAACACTGGCAAACTTCCAGGCGAGAACCAGGTGAGATATGAAGTTAATGTTAAAACGGACTCCAAGACCTAAGCTGGAGCGTATAAAATATATGTATTTTATTTGTACGAACAAACAAACCTGCAATTTCCATAAATGACAGAGGTTTTTCTTTACTATCTTAGTGACTATTAATTTCTTTAGAACGTTAACTCGGCTACTTAGTAACGTTATATATGTGTGTGGTCAGTTACAGTGGTAAGAAACTAAGAGTGTCTTTTGGTTTTGCGGTTATCTAAGTACAGGGCAATTACGCGCCCCTACAGACCCTACTAAGACAACCCTACTAGCAGTACAGCAGCCGAGGGAACACGCCGTGCCTGTGCAGACATGCCAGGGGAAGGAAGTTGATCGTACGTTTAAGTCTAAGCACCATTGCCTATCACACGTACTGATCATTACTCTTTATATTATTAAAGGAGAGGGTTACGCTGGAATAAATGCTTGCCGGTGATGACGATGACAACGAACACTATAATAAATCCATCACTTTAACGCAGTATCACGTACCCGGCGGCACTGGTTGCATATTCATCCCGGCGTACGCCTCGCCTTTCTTTTTCTCTCTCTAAAATGAGGGAATTTTGATTTATGTCCGCCCGAACAACTCGCTCGTGTATTTTGGCATAAGGTCATAGAGTTTCTTGCATAAATAACACCCCTCCCGCTCTCTGTGGTAATGGCTCTACTTAAGTACTAATGGTTTTTAAACTACAACGAGAAACAAGGCTGGTATTGTTAACAATTTTATTTTCATACCCACAATGCTGCGTAGGTTCATCTGTTTATAAAGTGCCTTGCTGCAAGAATATCACAAATCTACAGGTAAGCATATAATTTATTTCAAAGACATCTTCCTAATATCAAGCCTGCAGTTAATTTCCTCATTAAAGTACGTGTATATTGGAGGGACAGACTTGCGAAATGGTAACTATGGTTTTGCAGTGAAGACTAGTGCTGCTAGCGTAGACCAAAAATAAAACTAACTAGAAAGTTATATTATATTTTCTTTGCTCTTACAGTTGGTGAGGACACGTGTCAGTTTTTACGGTACTTAGGTGTAAAAATACAAACACCAAAAATTAATTATTACTGTTTATTCGTTTATCATTCCATGAATATAGTCTAAAGCGGATATAGTAATTTTACGAATTCAAAATATTCTTGGAATATACTCAAAGTCATTTAAGCCTGGGTAACAGTGCAAAATAATCAAAGTTACACATCTGTAAAATTTCAGTTTCATCTTCAGTAGAAAAGTCAGTCTGACTAACGGTTCTCTTTTTGGCGACGGGGGTGGGGGGACTGGCACATGTCTTCCAGCTTCACTTCCAGCGAGTACACAAGACTTATTGTCAATATTTCAGGGAGAAATTAATTTCATAAACCAAGGATCCTCCCAATTACTCGCTATTTTGTATACTCACAAGCTGACACGCAACCACAACACGACACTTACCTGAAACAAAGAAACAATATCATTAATATTCACTGGTGGTTCACGCCCGTCGACACAAAATGGGGCACTCCCTGCAGTTTTAATTTTATAATTACCTAAAACGACTTAAGTACAGGCAACGCGTTTAGTCTTCCAGATATTGACCGACATTTCAGAGGAATTTCCTGCCGACATCATTAGAGACATTAATCAGCTTGGTGGTTACATTTACCATCATCATGACCTTAACGACGAGGGATGTAAGCCACTCTGAAACGTCGGTTAATATCTACAAGACTACGCGACGCAACAACCCTGAAGACATCTTCATACTCGCCGTCGTAAGAACATCAAGTCCCACCAAAATTCGTCTACTTTTATTGGTGGAGTAACAATAGTAATAGTGATAACGATACACACTGATGTGCGGTTCTATGATGTAATTTTTCCCTTGATTAATTGCAAATATTATCAAAATCTTTAATATCCAGAACTGTTTGGAGACCACAGTTTTCACTAAATATTTAGAACCCATATCACCAAGGATAATGATGGATAATTTAACAAACTTGCAAGTCGTAAAGGACACTGAAGATAAAAAATGTGAAGAGAGAAGAAAGTTCAATAAATGTAATTTCTGAAATCAAAGAAATAAAAGTTTCGAAGCTTCCCCCCATATTCCGTTCCTATAACGTACGAAAGATCATATAATTCAGAATTGATGCTTCTTGGAATACGAAATGTTTATCTGAAGACAAAACCGGAAAGACTGAAACTGTCTTGCCATTTAGACCAGACTAACACGACGGGTAGCACAGCAGTACAGCCAGGACGGAAACTTTCTAAACGATGTCGGAAGCTTGTGGCTAAACAGAACAGAACACGCTACATATTGAAGATATAACAGCATATATTCGAAATTCAATCGTAACATAAATGTCTAACTCTCTTCCCTGTTCTGATTTTAACAACAGAACACCCACATCAGACATTTTCAAGTGTAGTAAAACGAGATCATAGATTGTTAATAATGGGGTAGGAGACACGTGTTCGAATTTCTGGTTGAATCCCACAATTCGTCTGATTTCCTCCATAAAATACATCCCAAACATGACTATGTCCTAACCACAGGTACAATAGCAAGGACGAATACGCGAGTTCGACGTCCGTCATAAATGGCAGAGGCAGTAGACAGCGAAGCATATAGACAGTCATCTTCAGACTCATCGCCGTCAAAACCTCAAATCCTACAGGGAAGCATATACTTTCCATATTTAAAAATTACTTCCCAGCCCAGTACTTTGAACTTCACGCTAATTATTTATTATAATTAAACGCTGTATCCAAATAGTTCAAAAATCGATTTTATTATTAGCTTTATGGTAGTACTCTGAAGGTAAACATTTTTACTGTAGGTTGTACAGAAACCAGCAGAAAATTATCGGACTCACAAAGGTGTTCGAGCTCTGGATACAGGTCACAGAGTTCACTAGTGAACCCATGCAAGTTATCAAGCACTAGCTACCGATATAAATTTGTCTTGTACCACATGTATATTCTGCTTTGCCTGTACTTTCAGTGCGAGTGTATGAAATTAACTGTCCATTTTATCCTCCCACTAGATTTCACCAAGTAGGAGCAAACTTCTTGCAACAGAGGCATGGCCTCCTCACCCATCCCGCTGCAGAATATCGTAAGGAAACTTCTGAAGATTTCACAGGATGAGAACTTTTCCCATTGGCTGACTGGTAGAACCATTATGGAACCAGAATCAATAAAAACTCCAGCGAACTTCTGCCATAACAGTAGCTCTGATCATCTAACACACAAGATAAGCGATGGATACTCATATCCCGTATGGGTTTAGACGGCTGGTCCTAAACTAAGCAGAGGAGAAGAATATAATAACTTTTATGCTGGTATGTTGCTAAACGAATTCGCGATTGTGGTCCATATAATCACCTAAGCTTGCGTAACCAAAGAGGGGCTATTATGATAACCAAAACACGTAAGATGCTATTAGACAGCATGAATGATGGTCTATACTAGAAAATTCCGTGCGTAATTCATTTCGATTCTCATCGGTCAAATATGTTTTGTTTCGGTGTGAAATTTTGTCTCTCAGGTTAACGAAAAACAGTGAGTTTTAAAACGGCGCTTGGGAGACGATTTTGAAGTTGGAGAGCTGAAGTATCAGGGGATGCAAATATACAGTATAATGAGAAGCTCCATTATTTGTATACTTCACCGAATATTAGGATGATCTAATCAAGGATGCTGAAAAGGGCGTGGCATGTAGCGCACAATGTATAGATTATAAATGAGTGGTCAGTATCACAGCTACTCTAAAAAAAACAGGATAATAAGTGTACTTTACTGCCATTGTCTATCAATTAAAATCTGAATAAACTGATTACGTCTGTTTCTGCCAACAGAAGTTTACGTGCAGTTATAGCTTTTTCGAAGTTTATTATTCTAAACCAAACACAACTACACATTTTATGTACAGTCTTCGACATAACTAGCATTCTGAAAGTTTATTTTCTTTCTAGCTCTGTAAAGAACCTCAAAATAAAAATATTCTTGTGGCACTTGAGGAAATGATCGAATATACGCTCCATTTCCTAGTCTTTTGTAGCATCACATTTTTCCACAAATATTTATTTCACACCAATTTTACCTTTGTTGTTAAACCGCTGATATTTTCCTATATACGATACGTTGATCTCTTAAGAGAACATTCCCATTCCCATTTTCATATACATCTGTATAAACGTATGCACGTTCAGTGCTACACATGCACATATCTGACCTCTGATACTGCCAATATAATTTGCTTGCTATCGGTTTAATAAAACCTGACTTGAAGATACTTAAGATATTTAGAGTTCTTAGTCTCTTGTCCATTTTCCTTCGTTTACATCATCTGAAATCTAAATACAGTCCGAAGCCCTGTGTAAATCCACACCTGAAAGCCCATTCCTCTAATCGAAACCCGAGGACACGCCATGCGGGGAAGCCAACTGACCCATTTAACACGTGGAATATATCTTTCTACATTTCTGTGTTTATGGCTTCTTTCTGGTTTATAATCACTACCGGCAAGTCTTCGTGAATTACAAAATAATAATTTTCTATGCGAATTCTTTCATACATATCTTTAATTTTTTCTTGAATTTGTTTAAAGAAGATTTGTAATCATTAAAATAATATAATCATAATTATTAATAAGTATATGGTAAGTTTCAAGCCAGCCTGGAGCGAACGAAATGCTTTACATCTTGCTGTCTCTCTCTTCCATTCATACCTACACACGTGTGAAATATCAGCCAACTGGCACTCGTCATTCAAACAAAACACACTGGCGGCGCTGTTGTCAGAAGAGGATGTAGCAGGAAATTGTTATTTTCACCCTCTCTGGTTTCATTTAAACTTTATCAATAATCATTCACATGAAAGGACCGTGTGTCCTAATTTGCCAACGCGTTACCGTGACTACAACCTTTTCTAACAATCGGAAAACAACCTCAATAATCACATCAAAAAGTTACCGACTCACTTGTTTCCTATTATGCACTGTTCACATAGTCACCTGGAAACATTGTAGAGACAAAAGTGAAATGGAAATATGACAATTTAGCGGTGGAAAAGAAAGATCTAATCACGTTTAAAACAATGAGCTGCAAACTAATAAGACTAAAACTTCGCCTTTGTATTAACAACAGATAATTAGCTTAACATGTCAACCGTAAGATTGTGGAAAATAAGTTCTGCTTTTCATGACAAACGAAAGTGTGAAATAAAATGACAACACTGCAAAACGTTTCAACATTAGAAATAAGTTTCTATAAAACACCCAAATAAACACTTGTGTCCATTCAAAATGTTGTTGATTAATTTCCATACAGTTGTAATGTTCACAATTACTGTCTATACACACCACTGAACACGAGATATTTGATGCTTTCAAATCTGCTAATCACCCTGTACGTTTTGTCCCACTTTCAGACACATGCAGCAGTTGATGTAACAAGTTAGTTTTTTGAAAACTATACGAAACATCTATGGTTAAAAGAAACTAAAATAAGCCTGAAACAACAAATACTGCCAGAATATATCGATACCACTTACATGACGTTCGTTATATTAACTAAATTAACAATTAGATAGACAATTTGTCTACACAACAAATTTGATCACAGTTTCAATGTTTATTAAGAATTCACTATATTTTTCGACCTTAATTGTTCATATTTAGGTGTTTTTATTTAAGCGTTCGTAAGTAATAGATATGAATACTAACTTCTATACATGTTTTAAGTTGCCGACGTCACTACGTAATTGGACTTACCTATTTTAGTAGAGTGGGCTACGTAGATGTAGTTACCTGTGGAAGGCTATACTTGAATTCTTAATAAACATTGAAACTATGAACAAAAATTGTTGTGTAGAACAGATCAGTCTATGGCATGAAGTAATCAGTTACTTTATACAACCACAAATGGTAATTACGAAGTTATCATTGTGCACTGCGCATAACGTGCATCGTCATTACTGATAATTTTAAGATATCCGTTGCATCTACCGAAATAATTAACAATACGGAAAACCAGTAGAGAATATAAATGTTTGCTGCTTCTTAGTTGATTGAGCCTAATATTTAAGAAATATGTCCGGACCACAAAGAAAACACTGCTACATTACAATGACCAACTTGTCGGTGCTATTTCAGGAAATAATCCCCGTTTACTGTGACAACCACGCGAAATTCATAAATTCAAAATGAATTATCGACTGCTGGAACGTTGTTGGACATACAGCCTTAAATGGTTAATGACGCTTTCTCAACTGACCAGGTCAAACGGGGGGGTTGAAAGTGAATGATGAATTGGGCAAGGTGTGACATTGGCCGTAGCCTATTTCAAAACACTATCCAACCAGTGGTTAAAGATACTGATGAAATGTATAGGCGTAGGCCTGTCGCTGTAAGAAAACACATGACCTTGTGCGCAAACGTTGAAAATGTGTTGTGTTCATAAGCCGGACGCTGCAGCTGTCTTAGCGAAGCTGAAAAGATGTGTCCAATTTTACAAGAAAGACTTCAGTGAAATGGGCCCCGAATCAAAACCAAGCCAGCCTGAACACGGAGCAGGCATACGAACCACTCAAGACTGATGTTTAATGTTTTGGATCATACGTTGAAGTACCACATAAAAGAGACTTCTTCAAAGCCCGAACATCGCACAGAAACAAGTTTACTTAACAGACAAGCAGCTTTTGTCATCCGAATCGGGCCTCTGCCTCCTATGTTGGTTACATTATTCAGCACGGCTGATCTGTAAGCCCAGAGCTTGCATACAAAACACTGTGTACAGCCTTTCAGTGGCTCACCTATTATTAACACAACTGGAATGAAGTCTGTTTCGTGACAAAGTAGGAACAATATTCAGAACATGATTCACATGCAACAAGACACAGAAAACATTACGGTTTATGGTAAAGTAACTGAGAAAATGCATCCAGAATAGCCTTCCCCACCGATTTCTCCAAACTCACGCAAAATACGTCTTTATGCTGACAGGAGATAAGCGTGGTGAAGGAAATGAAATTCTGTACCTTAACTCAAATTATCTGTGTTGAAATTTTAGAAGCCTGTTTTTTAGGAACGTGATTCATACACATGCTTCTACTTCTACTAATAAAACACAATATAATATTTTCTGGAATTACATAGGCCCATTTTACAGAACTGTCGTAAGCCGCTTCATGGGGCCATGCAAGGAAAAGCACACAATGTAAATATTTATACATCCAAGTAAAAAATTGTATATACTTAAACCATTCCATTACAGAGGCTGTCTATAAATTATCATGAATATTTTAAGAAAAAAGAACGTGGTTATAAAAGTTAAAAAATTATGAGATTTGAGGAAAAAGTCTTCTTAAGGAAAAGTGCCTTAGTTTTCAGTTCACAAACTGTTATTTAGTCGTCTCTCTAAAACAGCGAACATACATAGGCCTACAAAGCAAATAATTTGTCCAATCTGTTTTGCACAGCTGTGAAAAAGGGGCACATAACTTTGAATGGGGGGAGGGATGTTCCGAAACAAACTACTCAGAAAATAATGAGACCTGAGGAGTACGTAAGAGTCCAAGCAGTTAGCACTCCTGCTTCCTATTTAGAAGGCCCAGGTTTCAAATGTCAGCACCGACACCTGCCATTATTAATGAGGTATTTCGTGGTTTACCTCACTTCGTACACGCAAATGTCAGGTTACTTCCTTAAATTAATCCACGACCGCTTCCTTAATACATTTTTCAGTACAGCATTCACTAATTATCCTATCATTCAACGCTACATAATCGTAGTTCCTGACAGGGACGTCAAATAACCCCCCCCCCAAAAAAAAAAAAACCAGATACAAAGCGAAATTAATTTCGCAGTTCACGATCTTACTCAATGAAGAATTCTGAGAATAACATCGGTCATGTAGTTGAGGCAGGGACATCTAGAAAGCTACGTTACCGACACTTTCTGAAGGGCAGAGCTACAAGAAACAAAGAACACATAGCAGACCTCTATCTCCATGGATGTGCGTAGCGCAGCTTTTACGTACTGAGAGGCTAATCATGCTGGATACAACTGTCACAAAAAAACGTCTTAGAATGGCCACACTTCAGAGTCAGTTCACGACACGCTCTATGCCGAACAAGCTAGCACACGACGTGCGACTGACTTCAACTGTCAACTGGTACTACGCTCGGACATCAAAAACCACCACGAGACGTGGCCACGCTTCACCATGACTAGACTTACAGAAACATAGGTCGAGGGGGGGGGGGGTAGTAAGATGAATGGAATATGCCACTGGCTCTGTGACGTATTAGCTTCTGCCTGCCAGGGAGTCTACTGACCTAGATACCGAGATGTACGCCTTCACATATTGGGGGAATGAATTTGAACAGCGACGCGCACTGCAAAAATCTCGTTGATTCCATGCAACATTAATAATCTTTTTGTGTATCTCCTAAAGATGTCTGCATAAAATCTTTTTTTAAGATTTAAAATAAACACTCAGGTATCAAGATATACTGACTTGGGATGACTTATTTTCCCCGGGTAATTTTTCACATTCCGCACATAGAGTCGACGAAACGGTCAAGAATTCATGCAACAGCCACCGAAACTGTCTGCTTATATCGTATACAGCAGCGTTTATCAATCTATGGTACGCGTACCACTGGTGGTACGCGAGCCAATGTTGAGTGGTACGCGAACTAAGTAAGAAAATTAAAAGATAATACTAACATACATAAGTTTTCCCTGAAAGCATTTTATTAGTTGTACATTTAATGTGTTAAATTAGAATAAATGATAGGCCAGCGAAAAAGGGCGAAAACCCCTGGTCTACAGGGCTTGAACACGTAAGCATGTCCAAAATATATTATTTTTTGACAAGGATTTTTGACGATCGGCAATGCTGCAGTTTAGATTTCTGAGATGGACCTGCAGATCGCAACGAACGCTTCGAAGCAACAAATGCCTTATCGTCACGATCTGCAACACTAAAGATGCAGGCAGTACATTCCTCCTAAAGTCTGGTATCTACCTACAAATCCACATGGCATCACAACCCAGAAGACCACTATCAACATTCACCGAAGCATAAACATCAAATAAAAAAGGCTAATAATTCGTTTTAAGAAGACTTTTAGTTCAGAATATATTGGTCTATGGGGATTTTGTGACAGATTACTCTCCTCCAATGACCTAGTTTGAGTTGTCTCCAGTTTTTAAGTCTAATTCTGAAACCAATGATGTCGTTATCAAACATATTCCCATATACGAAGTTAATCACTTTAGCATAAATAATGAAATTATAACGAAAATTCAAGCAATAGCTATATTTAGTTCAAACTTCATATTTACCGATAAACATCGTATCAAAATTTTAAAACGTTTTAAAGAGGTTCATTTATTAGTGAGATGAGTTTGAACAGTATATCGGGTATGAAGAGTTGTAAATATTTACAGCTGCCGACAAGTACTGCAGTTTTGAATTATAACTAGAGTGGTAGGCTATATAATTAGGGACGTCCAATCTAGTACGCGTGTATAAACCGGGGTGCTTAATTCCAAAACGAAGTCCGCCAATTTCACTTACCGCCAAACGTATTATAACACCACCACAACTCTGCAGCAATGTGACAGTCCCCATTGGTAATTAAATCACTCATTTATTTTTATTTTCTGCTGACGGCCGTCCAGTGCTAAGGAAACTACAGACAATTCAAGTAATACGCTATACTAGACCGGAAGCGAGATCAAACCCCAATTATATAGCCTGCAAACAAAACATATGAAGCTAGCTAATGCGTTTTCAAGCTGGCATGTTTCCAGACACCAGAGATCAGAAAGTATTCCGTATGTCAAACATATGGACAAAATGACGTCATTACCCGTTCCAACACTAGAATATTACCCATTCAAATTAGGTACACATACAAGTTCAATCTTCACGTTTTCCGACATTTAATAAGAATCTGTATACTTGAAGCGAAGACAGAGATCTATTGCTGGAAATATAATAAACCCTCTGCAGCACAACAGCTGCACTGACGGTACCGCATCGTACGTAGTTAAACATTATTTACTCGTAATTTATAAATATCCACAACTAGAAATATTTCAATAAAACTTGTACACCACAATTAATTATATCATTTATTAGCAATCACCCCTGAAACGTCGGTAAACATCTATCAGACTACACGGCACTGTTAGAATGTAAAAGGAGACAACTTTTTAATGTAGATGCCAAATACCAAATTTAACCGAAATCCTCCATAGAACAGATCCAAAGAAATAGAAATGACCTCCTTATTATGCGTTCATATCATGCATTTAGCACGAAGAAAAGCCACGCAAAACACCAGGTCGTTTCCGAGTCTGAACACATATCTGCCGGAAAAGGTAGCATGGTCATCGATCATGGACGTCAATCGTTCGCTGTGCAACAATACAACTAAACTCAAATTAAGGGTCTCACAATATGTTGGACATGTTCCACAACCCTTTGTTTTTGTTGACCGCCCCACATACCACCTGTATGCCCGAGTACAGATATGTTCAGGACTCTCTGCAGCAGTGAACTATCTGACGCCTTCAAATTCAACCTCAAACTACACTACAACGAATGTTTACTTACAGTGTTTTTCCATTAAATGAAATAAATTTTTAGTGTTCGCTCGATGGAATGGCTGTCAGAATCGTATATTACAGTCTGCTGTGAATCTGTGATGATTCTGTCTCACTACATTTCTTACTAGTCTAATGTAATGTATTAAAGCAATTTATACTGCAAATATTACCAGCAATTTCTCATCCCATTATGTGTTTCTATCAACGCCATATTTATCAGTTTACACAACTGATGGAGTGTATTTACAAATAACATGTTTTACCTTAGGTAATATTTAGGTTATTTCTATATGTAAAGTTAAGTTTTATATATATTTCAATAAATAAAGTGATCACTGAACACGATTCAAATGTACTCCAGAATCCAGAGGGTAAAATGTCCCTCACATACTTCCCTCAGATCCCCTTAAAACATTTTCAACTTAGGGTCGATGTGAAATGTTAATATTTTCTCAATATCCTGATATTGAATGGAAAATTTAAGCTAAAAATCTTCGTAATTAGGTGTTAAATTATTCTGAAGAGTTAAATTAGCCTTATTTTAATACACGACAAAATATTCCACAAATTAATGGAAACAAAAGAAAACAAGAAATTCGGAACTGTAGTATAAAACTGACTTGACATTATTTTATTAAATGTGTGTAACTTCCTCGAAGCAGTGTATAATGTGTAGGTCTGTACATACGCGTAGTTTACCAGGGTTTAAATGCAATCAAGCTCGACGTTGGTCAGCGAATGACACAGGCAATTCACACTTCATTTACATTTCAGTCTCATATCTTCAGGGCAGACTCATAAAGTACAGACGGTGGTGCTGATCATAATATTTGAAACATTATTATTAAATCTGTAGACCCACCGTTTAAATTCAAACAGAGAAACCTTATTTACTTTGACAACAATTACAATCAAATCGGGGAGCTCATACTCTGTCCTGTAGTTGATTCCATAATACCGAGTACGTTCATTAAGCATTTTAAACGTCCCTAATACTTTACTTGATTCCAGACTGTGACGCTAAAGTCCGACAGTAATTTAAACAAATTTAAACTAAAAGCAAGTTGAAGAAACGTGTCACATTATTTCTGACGGTGACAAACCTGCAACCAATCTTCCTCTCTTTGATAGTTTACAACTTTTATTGCCTTTTTATTATCGATAACTTCATTATGCACAGACCAGTAACGTCAATTATACATTATAGATTCTTATGTTTACCCTGCAGTATTTTTGTCTGTCCATCATAAACAATTATCAGGCCAACATAACTTTTAAAACATCTCAAGACATCTTCAAAAGTTCTTTAAACACACTAATAGTCTGAATTACGCGCAAAATTATTGTACTGTACAATTTAATAATATCTGAATAATAACGCACACTATTTGTATGCTACGAATTTAAGCACACATCATAAACTCCTACAACAATTCAGTGTTGAGTGATCATCTGATTTGTTCCAACAGAGCCAATCAGTCTACGAACATCGACAATTCTGAAGATTTCTGTCTTTTGGGTTGTTGCGCTGTGTAGTCTACTCGATGTTAACCAACGTTTCAGAGGTCATACTACCTCCGTCATCAGGGCGATGAAAACGGAGGCAGTATGACCTCTGAAACTTAGATTAACATCGACCATACTACACAGTGCAACAACCCAGAAGACAGAAATCTTCATACTCACCGCTGTGAAAATCTCAAATCTTCCATCGACAATTCTGTTTATACGCTGTAGAATTTTTATCTTAAAAATCGCCTGCTTTAACCAAAAAGCAGAGGAATAAGAACACTTTTCCACTGAGGCTTTCATTTGCATCCAACGCATCCCGTCACTGGGAAACAAACAGGGACCGACACCCCCTTTACCACCCGACCATCATCAACATCATCATAATCATCTCCATGAAAAGCCTCAGGGTTAGGCGTCAGCTAACCGGGGTGGAATGGGGGATGAGAAGGGGTGGTTGTGAGCTGACCACCAGCCTGAGAAACACGATTTATATTAAAGCACGCACGAGTAACCCTTAAAATTGAACTGCTAAAAGCTATCGGCTATTTACAATGTTTGTCCCTCCATGTAACACCCCTGTATTCCCCAGGTTCCATGTTACCAACTCGTTACATGTAAATATAGAGTCCACCGGGACATGAAGATGGTTAACTGGTATGTTACGTCACATATCATACGTGTTTTTCAGTCTTAATAGCCGCATAACAATGACAATTCCTTCTTTTCTCGGTTAAGGTTGAAAATCACGATTATTCCTAAAAATGAAATTCGTCCTCATGGTAAAACAGCCTTTCCAGAAAAAATAATGCGTAATGGTATCATATAATGCTTATAAGAGACATTCGCCGCCTCACATATAGAGGTTTATAAAGCACATTTTACACATTTTATCTCTGGAAGTACTAATAGTATGTAAATGATATGACGATGAGAACCTACACTAAACATTATACAAGGAATATGGTTTGGGTTCATATTTGTCGAATATAACGCTGACTCATTATAAAGCCGAAGAACAACTTTATCCATGGTCTCAGAAGCAGTCCCTAATAATAACAAATTAGACTATGGAGTACACATCGTCCTACGTTCTATAAAATTTATTTGAAAAAGTCTTTGAACAGACAAATATTTAATTAAATTCAAGGAAAACAGTTACTGAGAAAATAAAATGAGATGGAATACGAGTAATGCTAATAGACCTTAGGCTTGAAACAAAAGGCATGCTTTCAAAACGAAGTACATACAACTTTAAAATGAAATATATAAAATGGAATTCGAAAACGCTATCCTTTAAACACTACAGATCTAAAAGGCGAAGAACAGAATGTAAAATCTTGTTCCTTCCAGCATTTTAGTGTGGAGTGGAAACACAATTAAATATTACTCAAATATATTATATTCACAGTTGTTAAAATGTAATCAAATTCCTTTATTTGCAAAACAATTCCATAATACCTGAATATGGGCCCTTGAAATAACATAACACACACACGGACGTAACCTGGGCTAATCAAACTGTGATATATAACGTACTTATAACCTGCCCAGTATGTAGTGAAATGTGTTTGTATAAACTCATGTGATCCTGTGGCCTAACTGGAGTGTGCAAGACGTCAAAAGTCTGTCGGTTATTTTCAGAAATCCGCCAACTTTTACGACGCCAAACCTCAAACCCGTTAAAAGTCTGTAACAGCGTTCCAAATGTTCTGCCACGATCACTCTCCGTTTGTTCAGCAATACTGCCTAATCTTAAGTTCATGGAACAGTCCTACTTGAGAAACTATAACAGATGGTAAGCTAGTCAAGAAATTCTCCTCTTTCTATTGATCCCAAAAGTTCGCCCAGCACTGGTCTATACCGAAACAAATAAATCCATTTCACATCTCCATACCTTGTTACTATAATCTACATCTAAAGTTGTCTTATCTAAGCCTAAATTTCACAGCTGATATCTCATATATCTTTATATAATAATATAAGAAATCAATTGCTGTGTTTAATCCATTATCCTGAAACAATTCAATATACGACGTTGTGCTTAATTAAGCAGAGAAACAAAGACGCCTATTTTACACATTCTGGCTTATTGTTCACAGAGAAAGGCATCGATCTTAACAGTCTGTACAACGTACCTGTTACTCACACAGTAATTAGCTGTAAAGATCTTACACTGAATACAATAAGCTACTTGTATGCAGCTAAATAATGTATGGAAATGTTTGAATCTGATCTTACAGATCTCAATGTGTTAACGAATTACTTATTGGGTGCTAGGTTTTCTTTCAATTTCATGTTTCGTAAACCATGATTAAGTCAGCGAAAATACTAATCTAATTACTCACCATCTAGAGCTGAATTTAATAATGTCACCGATCTCCAGAGCGTTGCGCTTGTAGGCTTCCAACTGCTGTTTACGAAACTTCTTACATTTGAAGTCAACACAAAGGAAGAATAACATGTTTGTTGCTGTGATACAGGCAAAAATAATAGCATACAGTACACAGAGCTCGCGCCAAACCTCCAGCGACGCAGAACACGCAACTAAACAATTCCTTCCCTCCAATTCTCCAACTCTTCTATCGTCACTCTGCTAGTGACTACGTCCCTGTTAACATTACATTGTAGTACAGAAGCTTGAAAAGTCCTTGCGACATGCTGATGCGGTAGCCCCGCTGTGAAGAAGTCGCTGGGTTACGGATATGACACGTTTAAATGATGTTTCCAGTTGTGGGACTACAGACAGTCTAACTGCGACAGTTTGTCACTTCCTGTATTTCGGTCTCCATAATCCAAACTCTCTCGCGTAGATCGCGGCTCCAGCAATGTCTCCCACCCTTGTAAAAATGTCGAATACACATCGGAAATCACCTGTTCACTTTCCGGTTCCGGACATGAACTGCATGATTCACCGCTACAACACGTTTTTCCGATACGAGACAATTATTTATCCATAAAACAATAAAATCAACTTTTAAGAGGTGATGAAAATGATTTCGCGATAACAACTGCGTTCCGGTTTATCAGTAAACGCACTGCATTAATAACACGTAATATAAAACCGTGAAATCATTTCCAATAAAAAACTACTCTTATTTTTCATGCTCTCTCTGAAAATGGCATATGTGAAAAGAAATGTTATGCCATATTTGGACGACTAAGAATATGATTGAGCAGTGAGAGAGCTTCTTCATATACCAATGATGCAAGCACAGAAGCAAGCGATTTCAGAACATGTGCATCAGACACAGTGAATTCTATCGCAAGTTAGTTCAAATCCTTAGCTGTGATTAATTAATTTCAGTCTTCAGCTACAGGTATAGTGTGGTGCAATGCTTATATTTCAAACTACATTGTCCTGGAGTTCATTAAACTTTATCTTGAATTAACCATTAAGTAACTCGAAGACTTTGAAGTTAGTCAGCTATTCAGTTGTTCTGAAGGTCTTTATCCGGTTTATAGTTTCGTCGGAGAACTGCATTCACCACAGAACATCACTTATTTTGCTTTCATCCAATGAAGGAAGTCAAATAGTGGCCTACTATAAAGTAGTGAAGTAACATTTGACGAGGAACAGAAAACTCACAAACACATGCACTCAGAATTACTGTCACATAAATTCTTCTGTGAGTACAGGACCATTGTGAATCACCGTTTTGATGTTAGAATATTTTCTTGGTGGGAATGAAATACAAAATTGAACCAGGACACCTAATTTAAGCTAAAATTGAGGTCTCGTATGCAGGTGGTATACCTGAAGGTGAACCTGAGACATCTAAGACAAGTTTTAGTCATGGTAACGCGCCAGAGAACTCGTGCCGACAATCTAAGGTCAGAACTAGGTCACCAAGTTTATCTGAACACGAAAAAGCTCTATGAAACGAGCTCTCTTTGCGTAGGAAAACGACAATCCTGAGGCCATGCACGAAGCAACATAACACACCCGTCCGTCGTATCTACCACACTTAAGTGCCCTGATGAATACAGGTAAAAGGCATAAATTGCCTAATTTCGCGTTATATAATTGTCTCCCTTTGTCGTTCCATTCGACTTTGGTGCAATTAACTACTGTAGTGCGTTGATATGAAATACGTATGATGTGTGTGTGTCCTTTCTTCTGCACGAGCCGCTGCAACATTATGATCTACTAAGTTCTTTCACTTCATAGCATACATACAAAAGCCACGTCAAATATGTCGACTTTACTCCAATTAGCACATTTATTCGTGTCTTGTGTTATCTGCATTCGCACGTCAATGGAAAAACTATTATATATGAAATCGTAAAATATAAAGCATAAACGCTGAATTAGAATGAAATAGGTCAATACGATCGAAATACTGCGGACACCAAGTGACACCCAGAACGTATCACCTGCGGATCGAGATGCAGGAAGAAGAATTGTTAAGAAAGAAAGACAAAGATTACATAAAACGTGGAAGTAGAGGAGGGAGAACGACGAGATGTGGTGGGAGTGATTCATGATGTTTGCCCGTAGAAAAATTACTGCAAGCATCGTAACCAAAAGCAGTAGATAAATCCGCTGGAGTAAGCTAAATTCGTCCCCGCATCCAACCTCTTTCCTTGCCTGACTTGTACTGCTGAACAAAATTTTCATACAAGTTTTGCCTCTTCAGCATCAAGGTTTACAATAAGCTATTATACTCGAAATATCGCGAACAATCTGATAAAATAGAAATACAACCTTTTTTTTCATCTTCCACACTGATAAATGGACTTAAAAGTTATAAAAACATATCAGAAAGTCAGCATCTTAGGCAATGTCAGGGGACAGAATAGAGTGTTACGTATAAACTTCACGAAGGAAACTGCTAGCTCAGAAAATAAAGTCGCTTCTCTATTCATTGAATGTCTTCCTTTGATGGAGGAGTTAGAAAAGTCATTGCCACTGGTACTTATTGTAAGCGACATCAAAACAGCCCACCACATCACGTCCGACTTTCTAATAATCAGATTTCATATTTTCATCCCGTCTAAGCCTCAAAGGGTGGGAGGTTGGAAAACATAATTTTTGATACCAGTTTTACAGTTTCTTAAAATATCAAGTGAAATTACCAATCGATTCAAACATTAATAAACACTGTAATAATTGTAGACAATGTCTTATTTAATTTAATTACATTCATTCAAGAAACTCAGTGGTTGTAGCAGACTAAAAATATAAGTACTGCTCAGCCACTATCTAAAATATGTATATCCAGTGTTCAGTAATCACATCAATAATGCCAAATAAAATAATTATGTACAAAACTTGTCAAAAGTAGGACAATTCACACATTTATCTTGAATCAGATCTACCATAATTTTGTGTGCCGAGACCTTATAGTGGCTTTTAATAATAATTGGATATTCATCCTCAGCATAACGATACTGTTCTCACCTCCCCGCCTCACAACTTCAGTAAATTTACTGTTGGATTCTTAAGTGAAATCCTCTCACTGTTTTAAATATATTCATCTCCGTAAGACATGCTAAAAGTTAACGAACTCTGTTATTACTTTTCAAGCTGTCCTCCTCATGCGGGCTACAAGTACCCAGAATAAGACAAAACAAAAAGCCCCTCCATAGCAAATTAGAGAAATTTATGACTAGCTAAATAAGCCTATCAACCTCGGGATATAGTCCAACTGCAGAAACGTTCAACGTTTTACTTCAAAACGCCTACAGCTTAAGAAATCCCAAAATGTTGCTTGTTTACTTACATTTAAAGAGACATGCATACAACCACTACAAAAATGACCTTATTTGTTTCGCCATGCCTGTCCATCCGTCCGTCTGTCCCATACAACAATTGGAGAAATACTGATCGGATTTTTATGGAATTAGATGTAATAAGCAGATAAAGATTCTCTTCAACGGGCACCTTGTGCATAATTCCCTAAATACGTTACAAGCCGGAGCAAAAAATGTTTCGGACAACAGTTGTCGAGAACAGTTAAACAAATATTTCCATGCTATGCACTTTTCTGTAAGTCTTACAGCTTTTAAAACAATTAAACATAACTAACTTTGGTGCTACATCATCTTAGGCTTGTATCTCGATAACTTTGTACTGATTATGATAAATTTTATATTTAAGGTACTTACTCTTCAGTCAAGCATGCATTAAGCTAAATGCGACATTCACCGATTTAAACACAGTCAACAAAAGCAAACGCGCCAGAACTGTTACTTCCGCACTTACAGTGAGTATGAATTACTATGATTATTATCTATGGGTTACTTTAGGCGACAAAACTGAAAAGTTCACAACATGAAATTGCGACAATATAGTTTCGTCTATGAAATTTTTCATTCCCGACATATTTACCCTAAATAACCATTTTCATGGAGGACAGTCGTCATATAGAACCTAATAACAGGTCATCCGCTAAAAAAATCTCCCGCATTTTTAAGGCCTAACTTCAAGGCTTGTTAGTGCACACAAGAGCTTGTCATAGGCACTATCATGATCCCTTGAATTCATACAAACATCCGATGCCTTTCAGATCTACTTAAGTATTATCATTCTCCTTAAGTACAGATCTGCCAAGTGGTCTCTTTTCTTATATTTATCAGTTAAGACTACGTTTTTCCCATGTCCTCTATACTTGCTTTATATCTCGCCCATTATCAAAACTACAAATATTTTTATTCATACAAACTGACATTAATCATGATTAAAGATTACTCCTGCACGCCGCTTACTCATCTCCCTGATGAAGGAAACAGTAAGCACTTCTGAAATGTCGGTAAAGTTTTACCATACTACACGGTGCAACAATTGAAAACATATACACGCCACTGCAAAAATATGAAAACTAACTTATTGACTTTTACTTCAGTGAAATGTATCTTTAAAAAACGGGCAATTTCGTCAGTAATTAATAGGACACTTAATGTCTTAACCTATATCCATGGCAGAAGGAATGATACAAACTACGTTACAGCCAATATTTCTACATATTTCAATTCTGCACTACAAGAAGAAACAAGAATGGGCGAGAATATGGAAGAGAAAAGAGAGATATGAGTCTTGTTGGTTATGAACGGTTTTCTGGCCAACGCAGAATGGCGAGAATGATAAATGCTTAACGTAGTGGAGTAGCATGCAGGTAGGCAGCGGTGAACTTGACTAACACGCAGACAGTACAGAATCGTTAATAATGTTCCACCCACAGCTTCTTACTACAAAACTACTTTCGTGATATATTTGCCTCTAACTTCACTTCAACCCCGAAAACTTTCTCGCCTATCTTGAAACACTTATGCCACAAACCAAAACATTTTTCTTTAAAAACTTCTGATACAATCTTCTCTACCCTATAAACGTAACCGACAGTCATTTGTTATACATAATGGGTATCAAAATATACAATAAATTGATACATACATGTTATACATAATGTAACTCAAAATATTACAATTTTCTTGAGTGATTTATTTGAAGTTTGAAAAGTTGAACATACATCGATATTATAACAGAAGCTTCTTTTTGGAAATGTAGCTACCAGTGCCTGAATTCTGATTCCAATTTGCTGGCCGTTTATATTTTACATCACCCTAATGCATGATCGTAAGCAGTTAGGTTCCATTGAAGGCGGGAGTGAATATTAGCTCCTCAAGGAAGACCCTGTTTCGTGGAGCTAGTTTTAGTTGTGCAAATTCACACAGGCTATGATGGCATTTCTTACTAAATATCTCAAAAACAATAAAAATTACTAAATAAAACAAATAAAAAAACCTTTGTTGTTCTTATAAACAGGAATCGGGAAACCTAATTTCCATACCAGCATCAAAACCTAATCATTAGTCTCTCTTTACTCTTCTTACTACCATTCGTCCCGTAAGTTTAACCTTTGTTTCCATGATATCTTCTTCCACTTATTTTTATCCATTCTGCCGATAAAGCATTTTACTTGCTCACGTAATCTCTTAAACTCAATCACTGGAATTAAATTTTCACATCTTTCAATACATTTTAAAACTGTTTAAATAGCGACGTTAAAAACCAACAGATCGCACGTTTATATGAACATATGAGACATACTTATGGTCTGTTCATGATTAAATTTTAAGTGTCACAATATTATGGTAATTGTTACAAAAAATAATTAGAATGTTGCTTTAAAATTAAATCAGTAACAAAAACAACTTCACACTAACACTAAGTGCAATGATGGCAAAGTTCACTTAGAAACACTATGAGGAGACATGGGGAAAGCGATAATACTGTAGGCAGGTAATGAGGTTTAGAGAATGGCCTTAGAATCTTGTCCAATTGATGTTTATGCTACAGGAGTGACCGTGGCCAACTTTAAAATATGCCGAATGTATATCAGATAAATCATGAGACAAGCTGATTTAAGTTTCAATTTGATTCGAGAGAAACTTCATGCGAGGTTAATCTGCCATGTTAATGTCCAAAAATAATTATTTTTAATTGAAGTGTATAAGTGGGCGTAAGTGTACTACAGTACTTCATTTCTTAATAATGTTTTATTTCTTTCATGCCAGGTTAATCTGCCATGTTAATGTCCGAAAATAATTATTTTTAATTGAAGTGTATAAGTGGGCGTAAGTGTACTACAGTACTTCATTTCTTAATAATGTTTTATTTCATGTCATCATGTCTTTCGGAATCTCCCACGTGAGATCGCATAGGAGATATAAGAAAGAAGTGGACATGTCATCATGTCTTTCGCAATCTCCCACGTGAGAACGCATAGGAGATATAAGAAAGAAGTGGAGGTACCTGACGAACTTCTTTGCTTGCAGGGACAAGAACTTGGATGTTTAAACTCGCCATTGACGTCATTACCTCACATCTTCATTTCGCCTGATACCTTACTTAAGAGTGTGTTGATAAATGACATCCTGTTAGGTGACATCTTATATTGGACAAGGCAGTTACATTAATAACTTTTTGTACTACA
Organism: Zootermopsis nevadensis; assembly: GCF_000696155.1. The sequence continues at coordinate 839,940 of NW_019059564.1, forward strand.
AAGACTCGATGAGAGTAAGACTCAGAAATTTAAGGTTAAATTAAAAATTTAAGTATGAAACTCAACACATGACGTTAAAAGACAGAAATATCGTATATGAGAAAGTAAAACAAATTACAGATAGATGAAATGTGTAACCCAATTATGGGAAAGTCGTAAAAGAAAATTGAAAGTTGTGAAGAAAGGGACGCGCTCAGACACACACAAGGCAATATAATATTTTAAGGAAAGGTCAGAGTGTTTGAAACACAGAACATGCACCTACTCTTCTAAGATTGTCAGAGACGGCGATTATACGAAATAGACTGAACTCATTGGTATAAGTCGGTACCAGATAGAACAGAATATATCAGAGAATATAAATTACTTGAATAATGATGTCTCATTTAGATGTTTAACTAATTTTAGTTATTTTTTTTATATTTGTGGCATTTGTAGTAAACATAATCAAAAAATTTCCGTTGTTTTGCTTTGTTTAAAATTTTATGTACCTAACATATAGACTTTGTATGATTAATTAAATACGGATATGGAAAAATTGTCTGGAAAAATATTATGGAAGCGTGAACTGCAGTAGCAATTACAATAATTACCACCACCCATCAGGGAAATATCACAAACCTTCGTAAAATAGGCACAGAACTCTCGTAATTTGAAATGACAGTTTGCTGATATTCAGAATTCACGGTCGGCCTACTCGTAAAAAATGAACAGTTCGATATATAAAAAATCTGATGCAGGAGATGACGTCACAAACAAAAACCGATGCTGGACGCATTTATTCCGCCTAGGCTACGATTCTGTACCTTTGTGCGGTATAACCCGCGCCAATCTTGAACACATTAATTTGTAACCCCCCTTCAGCTACAACCCCTTTCATATACTTTTTATAATTGAAACTAAATAGAATGTATCTGTACCATAGACTGAATAGGTACTCCATCCATTTCCACTTCCATGAAGCCTGTAACATATTTTTTTACCTGACTACGGTAGAATTGACTGCTCGTAATTAGATTTCCTGATAATATGAGTGAAATAGCATTCCAAGGGTCCCGCAGATATGAAGCTGTTCCGAGGTTGGATATTACGTTCTGCGTGGAACCCATTGCAATGTTTCTCTCTCTTCGCAGTCCCCAAGCCTTCCGCAGGTAAGTACAGCACTTCAGGAAAAAATGGCCTAAGCACTACGAGGTTACTTGACGGTCTTCCATTTAGTGGTCATCCCATTGAACTTGAAAAGGGGAGGAAAGCATGCTGACCTCTGAACTGTACTGCCAGCAAGAAATATGGGATATGGATAATGCTATCGTTCTGGAATTTGTCAATGTCTATTCAATTTCCTCTATGTCTCCCCCATTTATTCCTGTGGTCTGGAATTATATCTGAACTTTTCTGACCAGCATTTCCTTTCCAATGTATTTACTGTTCTTCTAAACGTCGATTGTAATTTCTGTTACTGAATTCAGAAAATAAATTACAGTAACCTTATCTCATTTTCCATCAAATTATTTACTCGAATTCTCAAGATTTCTGATCAGCATGAAAGAACAAAACATTTTCTTACAAAGTTTTATTTCAGTACGTCAGGTCACGATAGGTGGTGTTGGGTTGTGTTAAGTCAGATAAGGTTAGACTGGGTTAGGTTCGGTTAGATTAGGTCAGGTTAGCTTAGGTTCAGAAACGTTAAACATTTTAACCATTATTCACCCCTCGGCGTTCTGCTTCGTAAACATTTTTCTTGCTACGCTCGGCGTTGGTTTAGTAGAGTGTAGTACGGAACCCGAAGCTCAGCTTTGGCATATTCCCAATCTTCTCCATACGATGCGTCGTGACGCTCGGCATCGTTTTACCAGAATCGTATCACAAGGCGTCCAAATGATTTGCTAGACTTCGTGCACATTTCGAAGTAGACTTCGCGACATTAGGTGTCGCGACGCTTGAAGTCGGTTTTCCAGCCTCCTGTTCATCATATTTTCGCTTCATCGTGACGAAAGACGTCAGCTTAAGCATCGGTACAGTCGAGTCTCAAGGCTTCAATTAGCTACTTGTGGAGCTAGTAGTCGATCTTGCAACGAATAGCGTCCCAAGGCTTGGCGTCGATTTTACGGCGTCTTGTCAATGGTATCCTGAGGCAGATCTTCGATAGATATGGCAGCTTTGGCGATGTTTTAACCAGCGTGTTGTCTTGTAGCTTCCTTGTGCTCATGCGCGGTACACGACACGAGATTCTATATAAAGCGTACATGAACCAAAGGAAGCCACACTAGCTGATGACAAAATAACGCCAACAGTCGCGACGTCCATCATCGCAACGCTAATCAAATATTTCGGTGTTATGTTTGTTTTTGTAATCGACTATTCGAAACAAACAACTCTAGTTTAGGCATCATTCTTCTATCGTGCTTAGTTTACGAGCTAAATAAAGTATCTCACCGGGGATCGAACTCAGAGTAGTCTTCTATAGTTCGGACTTTCTATGTTATCTTTCTGGATTCAAACGATACTGGGAAATAAAGACAGAGGTAATCGAACTCAGAGTAGTCTCCTATAGTTCGGACTTTCTACGTTATCTTTCTGGATTCAAATAACGATACTGGGAAATAAAGACAGAGGTTGGTAAATAAATATAAGACCGATCATTTTCTGCTTAATTTAAATGAACATTTACTAGATTTTGTATAATCTAAGGTAACAGAATGATAGATGTATAACATCTATAACGGGGTTTTTAATTTTATGAAATAATGATAGAGCCAATGGGGCTAACTAAGTATGGGGATTGGGCACATATACACTTATACGAGGTGCGATCGGAAAGTTTAAAGACTGCGCCTATAAAAACCCGTACACTTATCTCAGGTATTAAATTCATCCATCACCCTCGAAGTAGTTCCCCTGGGAGTGAACACAATGATCCCAGCGCCGCTGCCAAGCCTGGAAGCATCCCTGGACATCTTTCTTTGTCAGCCTGTCAAGCACCATCTGCGATTCTGCCTGAATCTCTTCTATCGTCTCAAATCTCCTTCCCTTTAGCTGAATTTTCATCTTTGGGAAGAGGAAGAAGTCACACGGAGCTAAATCCGGCGAATAAGGAGGGTGCGGGATGACGGCCATGGTGTTTGAGGCCAAAAACTGCCGAACTTTGAGGGCGGTGTGCGCTGGCGCGTTGTCATGATGCGTCGCATGTGGAGTTCTTCCTTTAGAATCAGCTGACAGGTCCCATAGCCTACCCCAACAATGTCGCACAAGTCGTTGAGGGTACGACGTCGATCTTCGTGAATGCCCTGCCGAATCTTCGTAACATTTTCGAGCGTTGTGCTCGAAGATGGTCGTCCAGAACGCTCGTCATCATCGACAGAGGTTCGGCCATTTTTAAAACGTGAATGCACACAAAGGTTTGTGCACGACCCATTGCGGACTCCCCAAAAGCTTGCTTTAGCATTTCATAGGTTTCCGGGCTTGGCAGCGGCGCTGGGATCACATCAGTTATAAATGTAATAAAATATGGCTAATTTAACGTAGGTGGAATTCGATTACTAGAAATTGTGCCCCAAATGGATCCTAAAATTCTGTAACTATTAATTTAATTTATGATTTTCGTAAAAATGGGCAAATAGATTGAATCATTCCAATGAAAACGTAGGTTGAAAAATTATTCCATAACTACTATTTACTGCCCTAGTCCTACCTATCGTCAGTTGTACACAGTACAAGAATGTAATTTATTACACGTTATTGACACTTCGTAGTTAATACAAAATTATTATGACACAAACAATGCCTTTCGCACACTGAAAACATCGTGTTTTTGTCGCTGGCTTCAATAAAAATACTACGCTAGATATGAATTATTTTTAGAAACATATTTCATTTCGTAAATTAAAGTTATTTTATCCGATACGTTTTGGTCCTCCGATTAATATCTGACCTGCAAAACTACCTCTTATCTTCCCTCACTGACTGCTTAGTGAACTAATTCGCAGCTACACTCCATATCTGAGGGTCAACTCATTTAATCTCAACTTGAAGGCGAGCAATGCCGTATGTATATAATCCTAATTAAGACACTGTAATGAAACTTCCGGCTCCAGGAAAGATAAAGAATCTCTTCGACTAATTGCGCGACTATCGAGAAGCACTCTAATCCATGAAATGAATGAGACAGATGGTAAACTATCCTATCCTAAGACTAATGGTAATACGTAAAAGTTTAGGAACGCAATGATGTCCTGTCCATATATTAAAAGCACGACGGAAAATCCCTCAGATATGAACGCTGATGATAAAAATTACTTATACCATTCTTAAATTAACCATGTTACGCGTGGATGTAACTCAGAAAAGTAGGAAATATTTTTAGAGTCAAAAGGACAGACAGAGAAAGAAACCAAATTGGGTACAGCGATGAAATGAGGAAGGAGGGAATTTGGAACCAATCAAAAAGCGAACTATGCATGATCTAATAACATGCCATATATAAAACAGAGAGGTTAATAAAAAACGTGGTAAACGCGGAGCATCTGAATTCAGATATCAGCAAAAAAATATATGGACGTCAAGGAACACACAGAGTTGCAAAAATTTGTTGAGTATAGGAAGAGAAATTTAAATTGCATTGCGAAACGCAGTAGAAAAAAGTAACAATTGGATTTGTGTAGAGACCAGCCTCTGGTTTGACAAAATGAAATCAACCAATCGCATTTGCAACCCAAGTTCCTCGTTGTTGCGTTCCTTGACGTCACTTCTCCCTTTCTGGACGCATAATCCTGTTACTTGACGTGTGATGACGTATAGCCTACAACTGCTCTATCTGAACCCTTCTATTCCCTATGGACTGGCTTATAACTTACCCTAAGAACTGAATAAACTACTCTGTTGGGTCTGTGTGATTTATGGATGAAGTAACGAATTAATCACACATTTTAAAAACCAGTCGTGTGCACACATACAAGTATTAATACATTCGCAGAGGAAGGAGTGCGTGAAATAATTTTACAGTACTGTGTCTACTTACTCCCAATATCCAATGGCGCGTACTGTTTTAAACACGTTTTACAAAAACCTTAAAAATCCTGCAAGCATTTAAGAGGTATACAATACGTGTAGTCTACAATTAATTCTGTACCATGTAAAACCATTATGAGCCATTATTAATCAATCCTTACTACGTTTAGAAATATGGAGGAATGAAGTTAAAATTCTTAACCTCAACATTAAATGGAGACTCCCACGCTCCAAGGCATTATTCCGGAGGAATGAGCCTACGGCTTCCACTGAAGAAGACCCCGGAGTGGACAAAGTGGCAACGAAGAAGCAGTCATCACCAGAAGATGATATTCGGTACTTCTGACCATAGGCAGTGACTTGTTTACCTGAGCTATCTCAAAGATGTCTTTTGGGATGTTGCGTCATGTAGTCTTGTAGAAACTGACCAACGTTTCACAAGTACTGATTGCCTTTAACAGGCCGATCGCCCAATCATACAAACACATACCCACAATTATAATGTATTAGATAAGAGGTCGCAGGCAGCCGAAGCCAGGTATTTCTCAAGGTCTTTCTGCCTGTCTGTCCGAAAGCAACAGCGCCCAAACAATAGGGCTAATATAGTGAAAATAAGTTTGATGAAGATATAGATATTTTGGTTAATTTATATTAATTTCAAGAGTTTTTACCTAAGGGCCAAAATTAATGGTAGCAGTATCTAAGTGTCCACCTGAGAGACAAATGTCTTAAATAAAGATTTAGGTATCTCCCCATAAAAATACGTGGGACGAAACTACAGGATAAACAAACAAACCCTCGTAAAACTGAAAAGAAATAAAATCAATCGAAAAGGAAATAAAATAAACGGAAGGAATAGAAAATGAAAATTTATGGAGAAAGGAAAGAAGACGAGTGAAAGGGAGAAAGAAAGAAAGAAAACTTTTCATGATCGGATTCGTAACTTTGTTGAAGACGTTTAACTGTGTTAGCTGAAGTAAACTAAAATTAGGTAATAGCTTGGAACCCACACGAGACTAGTTCTAGATAAGGAGACACTAAAAGATGTGGTGAAGCAGCTCCATGCTGCAGGAAAGTGCTGACACCGTGTGGATTCTGTGAGAAAAGTTCTGCTTACAGAGCTGAAAAAACAATCACACACCCAAAGGAGGATGGGAGGTGAATCGTTTGAAAGCAGGCAAAAATGTAACTTCAAAGTTCGAAAGATGTGTGTATGTTGGGGGAACACGGAAGGGTAGAATGTGGTGCCTTTATTCTTACTATTCTGGGGCAAGAATTTTGTCGTGGGAGGGGGAGAACAGAAGAATTGGAGTAGAAATACTATATCTGACAGTCTGGGAATAATTCTGGCGCCCGAGAACGACAGTCGATGAAATTACTTCCAAAGTGCATTACATTTTATTATAAATGCTGTATTAAAACCGGTCCTACAGTGAATTTATAATATGAACAACGGAACTGGTGTATTTGGATTTAAAGAATTTATAATATGAGCAACGGAACTGGTGTATTTGGATTTAAAGACAAAGTACAAGAACTGTGAGAACAAGGAACTGTATTTCAATCTCCGTGCGTGCATAACAGCAACTAAATAATACGAAAAGTTGGTTAAATTAACTCTGTTCTCGTAACGAAATTCATAACACGTCCATGCTTCATTGCCATTAATTAAATGCAGAAATTTCATTTTACAACCTGACGAATATGTTTCGAATACCTATTGTATGTAGATTTTAATTTGAAACACACGAGTTTTCAAAATGCTTTCATTAACACTTACACAGGCCTCCTTCATCCACATGTATTTTCATTTCTTAACCAATACAAATCTTGTGATAGGGCAAATTAATATACGACTTTTACAGGAAGAGGCCTGTTGAATTTTAACGGGGAATGATTCCTTTGGTATTTTAATTTCTTCTTATCTATTTTTTCTCTTGTCTGTTTAACACCTAAAAAAGCTTCCATCCTTACTTCCGTATTACTTTCCCATTTTTATTATTCGTCACCTATAACAGAAGTACTTTTAAAGTCACCTGAAGTATAATTACTTATAAAATGGAACATTTTCTGTAATCCAGTGTCATTACTGAGAATTTTATTCCCCTGGGAGAGCATAACACACACATACACAGTCAACCACAAAAGTTATCTATTATATGCTGAGATTATATGTTCAATGTCACCAATTTCAGATTTGTATAGAAAATCTCTCTGAAACAGAACATCTTTACCGTGTATTCTTTTGGTTGCTATGACCTTCTGCCTCTTACATGTCATAATATTTAAGTCCTGAACGGATATCAGATTATACATTGTACTTTTATGCGCATCGCACAAAGAATACGCAATAAACATAATTGCAAAGTACGTATATAAATTTACTTCGTAATGGACGTCCAAACAAACGCATTAGAAAATACATTTGGCCATTACTTAAGTAATTATATGGTATGTTTAGAAAGTATGATTCACAGCTACAAAGCAAGTAAGAATTCCAAGTATATAAAATTATATAAGAACCCATTTTAGAGAGAGAGAGACCTTCATTCATTTGTATGTATGGGCATGTACAGACCACGGAAAGCTTTCAAATGGTGATAAATTTTACAATATATACAGAAGCTTACCATAAGAACTTCTCATACATAAAGTATCATAATGATGGCGTTTTACGAATTCTTTGTTCCTTGCACAACCACGCAGAAAATTCTAAGATTTTACGGAACACAGAAAATGCGACCAGATCAAGCAAAACCTTCTCTGAATAAAGCTGTCTTCTTCAAGTTTCCCATTAATTCACGTTTGCCGTTTTCACATTTATGTGGGTATCTTTTGTTTCCACAATCAACACCTCCAATTCTTATAAATTTCATAATTTTCCTTCCTCTTTTACTACAACTCATTCGCTGCGTCCTGTTTCAAGACATCTTTCAAAGCAAAGGAAGTGTATCTACGTCTGCCGACCACACACTGGAGGCAAGTGTCACATGTTCTGCCTACCTTAGCCCCTTGATTTCATTATCCTCAGATCATTTGTTTCGGGCATGTATGTATGTTTCTGGCGAGGTAGTACGATATCTGGTCCTGAGGACGTGAAAAAAATTATTCCTCAAAACAAATATTGAAATAAGAAGTATTTCACACAAGCATGTCACATAAAACTTAAATTCAAAATAAGTTTCATTCAAGAAAAATGTACTATACTCAACACATCATACAATTTAGTTCAAACATATTTTCTATAACTGAAATTGTTTTTCTCTTAAAACAACAAAATACATTTCATCATGCTATGTTTTTAATACTTGACAACTAATCGTCATCTGTATTGTCAGAAAAGTTGTTCAGTAATTCAATAACAAGTTCACAGATATTTTTTGTTGGCTTGGAGACAGAGAAGCTATTTCAAACGGATAACACTTCTTTTTTCAGTTAGATATTAGTTCAATGATTTATGTTTAAACTGTTGTTGCGTTTATGTTTTCTTGGATTGTCCTCGATAAAATCTATTTAAAAAATGACGTCTTCTGTGTCGATATCGACATGTTGGTAAAGCCAATTATTTGAAGAGACAAACGTCTCATTTGCTTTTAAATATTTTCATTCAATGTCAAGTACGTTCAATTCAGAGCGTTTCTTTTTTCTAAGCTTCTTCTGTCCTAGATCCGGCATGATCTCTCGAACGATTTCTTCCCGTGTGCTTTTCAGATGAAACTGAGTCCTTGGGGCATACGTTCTACCACGAATAATGTCTTTTGGTAAGAACCTAATATCTGAGCACAAGAAAACTTTTAACACGTGAGCTTACAGACATTGCTTTATTATGTTTCTGTGAAAAATAAAGAAAATCAATGTGTCACATTAGATTAGGTTAGGTTCGAGTTTTGCTCATCGATTCTGTACTACTCCTAGTACATTGTACCTTGATGGACTTCATAAGTTCGGTCCAAGGGCAGAAACATACATGTGCTGTGAGGGCGTAATTTGCTTAGCTCATTACTTGGCTCTTCGGAATCTGATAACTTCATAACCTCTGTAGCTTCATGGTTATGTAGAAGAGTCAAACTATTCAAGTACAAATAAATTATATCCTATATTTAAAATATCACGCGGGCCATGACATTAAAAATCCATGTTTTACCTTGTAGAAAATTAGGTTTCAGGTCATGTAAGTTAATTTACTACAATGATTGGACATCAACGTTGAATTTAAAGAACTATGCAATGTAATCACACTCGTTAATCTCATTAGAATTAAAATACCATTAGCTACCCTCCATTAGCTGATGATCTTTATGATACCGATGATGATAAATATTGCGGCCGTTATAATGAACAAGTACAAACTGTGAGTAAACTTTCAACTCCTTCATTAAATAAGCAGATACAGAGGCAAGCACAGATTTGAAAACTTTCTAATTAGTTGTTACTAGGTTTAGAAATTTATACACTAATTTAATGTTCTACGTTGCTTCCCCACTGTGTAAAGTCGTGTACACATGCCGAAGTCCTAACATCTGATCCCCTGTTTATTTACTCCATCCCCTATCTTCCTCAGTATCGTAATTTAATTGCCTACTGATCATTTCAGTTCGCTCTTACAAAGTTTCTTGCAAAAGTATCAGGTCAGGAAACTAAAATGTCTTAATTCCTTCTCAAAGTAAGCTCTCAAGTTTACTAATTAAATGGAATTATGTTTAATAAACAAGATCAATTGAGCCTAATAATAACAACTGGATGTGGTGTTTAATTCTTCTTTTTAAAACTCAAAACATGGCACACAAATGTAACATAAAACGATAACTGTAACTGATTCAGTGATTTATTGCAGACGCATGTGGAATATAATACACATGTAAATTTAAGTATTTACATAAAGTGAAACAGTTATTTCAAATTTCTAAAATAAATTACCAGACTTTCTTCCATTTATTCAATATACTGCATATCTTCAGCATTAAGGTTACTAAGACGATTCCAATTCAAAGGACAGGAGGTTAAAGAAAATGCTAATGCTATGGGAGAAGTTTGAACATGAACAACATTTTATGGAATTACGTCTTAACAGACTATACTAAGTTCCTTCTTAAGTCCAAATAACTATTCAAAGTAGGAGAATTTCGAAGTGGATAATTTTAAATATAGGTCAACGACTAGTAAGTTTAAACTATAAATACAAATTTCATATTGTAGATACACAAAAATACATGCAATAACAAGGGCAAGGATAACAACGGATAGCAGAACAAACACAGGAAATTACATTTCGCTTATTTTCATGAGAATTCCTAGTAATTATCAACGTTTCATAAAAGACTGGTCGCTTGAAATAAGCTATTATAGTTAATTGTGACCGGCAGAAGGAAATTCTGCAGTTATACTACCGTTTAGAAGTCGGTTGTCCTACGTGGGATTTCTGAATAAAATATGGGTCGTGTAATTTTATTGTGATTTTCTTTTCTCCTAACACGTTTCTTCACTGTGCATTCAGTATTCTAAGTAAGTGCATAAAATGGAGTAAACGTGGCCCATAAAATGGGAATGAAAACAACGGATTTTATTTGTGTAAAAAGACTGAGCCTTATTCAAACCTACTGCTTCTAAGAGACTTTTGTCACAAATCAGCATTTCTATGTCTTAAAGGTTATCCAATCAAACCTCCCATAAATTACAAGGGCAGACGTCTAATAAATTAAAACTAATGTTTCAATTATGCGTTTGCCAGTAGTGGAGGAAAACATTTGTTTTCAGTATATATCCCGTATAGACATAATGCTTCTCACTCCATCTTCTTTTAATCTTCTCAAAATAAATTTTCGGAAAGCAGAATAAATATTATGAATCATCCTGTACTTCTTAACACAGATGCATTTACACCTTACTACTTGCCTGTATGTATAAAACATTAATGCATTACTCTGCTGCAATAGTTATTTATGTAGCGGTCTAGCGGTTAGCACTCCTGCGTCGTAATCGAAAAGTCCTGGGTCCAAATCTCGGTTACGATAAAATCTATCCTGACAGAGGTTTTTCGTAATTTTACTCAGTCTCTGCGGACAAAAGCCGGGATAGTAACCTAAATTAGGCCTCGACCACTTCCGTCCATATCCTTTATCATTCATTATCCCTTATCCTATCATCGGCAGATAGCGTCGTTAGGTAAACCACAATTACATAAAAAATACACTGATTTGTCTACACTTGTTCCATGATTTTGTTAACGTATTACCTTGACTTCAGAATTTCACAACTGCAAAATATAAATGTCACATTACTAAATTATGACAGCATAATATTCATATTCGCACAAAGATATAACTTCATTAACGTTCCTTTGAATAGTGAGTTTCTTAATTTTAACAAAACCTTCTCAGCAACACGAAAAAGGGGGAGTTAATCACTGTTAAAAGAATTATTTTAAGGTAACATTTTAATATACTTTTAAAATGCTTATACAGTGATGTCAGACAAGTATAAATACGTTAGGGCGTCTTTATATTAGTTGCTATAAATGACTAGACCTATATTAATGTTAATGGAAACGGGTAAATACAAAAATTTCATAATGAAAAGTGGACAATACGATAGTAACAAGTCGAAATTATACTCAAGAATAAGTCAAGAACAGATTAAATTTTAGCAATGTAACCTAAAATTGAATTTCGATTCTTTACTCCTCAATTTCAAATTTAAACAGATAAAATAAAATAAAATAACTTTCCGTGTTGTCTTGTGTGGGTCTAAAACTTTATTTGTATAATGGAGGGCATGTCTGAAAACAGAGTCTTGATTATTATGAAGACGAGATGCGTGAAGCGCGTAGAACCCAGTGAAAAAATTATTCTTTTTAATAAATTATAGCCCGAAAATCTCATGATAGTAAACCACTTTGGAGACCTATTCACACTGGGGGAAATATCAAAATATGTCTTTCAAAGTCAGCGCTTTAAAATATGGAATGGATTTATCCGCCCCGGGACAGGGTCTGGTGGCGGGTTGTTATGAACACTATATTGAAACACAATTTTGGGGGGAGTAATGGATTTTCCATGGAGTTATACACAGTGAACGACGTGTTTTTATAAGAACGACGTTGGTATGGCAACAGAAAAAAGATGTCGGACATTAACAGGCAACGACTTGCTAAAAGCTACTTCACAGAAAAGAAATATCGCTGCTAATAAGTTTATGCCTGGAACTGTCCATCAGCAGAACACAGAATTTTACATGTTACTTCTTTGTCATATTTTAACGTGTGTCTGAAAATAAAAGTCACTTATATTGGAGTCACTTTATAAGAGATTGTAGTTGGAAAAGTTGGTAACCGTGGAGAAGAGTGGTAGAAAACCGGCCAGAGGAAGGCGGATATAAGGATAAAGAAAGGAATACTTCTGCTGTAGAGAATGCAGCAGGGGAAACCTTGTATTTCAAAGTACTAAAACTTCGATTCTTAATCTCGCTGAGAGCTTTCCTGGTCTCTAGCTGGTGGGTGGTATTCGGAAGGAGGTGTTTGTTTTAGACGCGGCACCGATATGTTGAATAGCACAGGCAAACATGTGCAAAGTAATTGGTAAGGAGGTGGCAGGGGAACTTACATGCGAAGGAAATGGAGCAAAGACATGATAAGACAGGGAAAGAAAGAGAAGAGAGAGCTGGTTCGAAAGAACAAGAAGAATGGTGAAGAAAAGCGTTGTACTGCGACTTAACGAAGAAACTCTCCAATCTGAAAACTAAAATGTTTTTCTTTTCATCTACATCACCTGTTTCTGACTCCCTCTTTCGTCCGTTTAATTTTTCTTCTGGGTGTATATACAATGAAGTGCTAAAAAAGAGAAATGGGATAAAAAAGAAATCTAGTTATAGCTCTTGTTCTGTTTCCTTCTCGCCAGCTTTGTCTTCTATGTTGCTTTGTAATTGGGCGTTACTTGGAAATTAAAACACTTTTACATCGTAACAAAGACTTCAATCTAGTTCAACTGACTATCTTTTCCTTTCCCTTTCATGTTAGTTTAAAGCAAGAAAATTTGCGTCTCTCTTAAGAAGGCAGTTAAAATAAACTTAAATCTCCCTCCGTCTAAGTTCTTACTTAATTCTATTTCTGTATTCAGTTTAGTCGGGAAATAAACTTTAGAGATACAGCATACATTATCATAATTTACTCTGCACGAGTTAGCATTAAGGGTTGCGGTACGTGTTTGCTGCCGTATTGTCTATTATTCCCCTGGCGATATAGGCTATTATTTATTTAAATAGTTACCTGTACTTTCAAGTATGACAGGTATGCAGAGCATCAACTGTTTGCATTCCGCAACACTTTTTCGAGCATCCTCCACGGCGCTTTGTTAATGGCTGAAATCCGATCAGTGGTGCCAATATAAATCAATTAATCATCAAGATGCAAGAAATGTGTTTATATCTTTCATATGTTCTCACATAATTTTTCGATCGAAATAGTAATTTTAAAATGGTTACGAAAAAAGGAAGACGTAGGTCTATGCAATGAAGTTTGCTTCCAGAAGCACGTTTCCTCCTCGTTAACTGACCAACGCTATGGACATAGCCTCACTCGATAAATTCATATCAGTCAAATTTGTAAACATATTTCGTTACAAATCTTAAAATTTCCTGCCATTATATACTATACTGTTATACGTGATTCCATTCTTTTGCCTATGCAATTTCATAGATCCTTATTTCACTTCGTCTTTATTAGGTTAAACATTTTCCTTCAGCGCTCTACTTCCGAAGAAATTCAGTCTATGCACCAACTTCTTGTACAGTCAGAAACAAAATATCAGACTCGTATACAACTAGCAAAATTAAAATTTTGTCTAATTTAATCGTTAGGTTTGTAGGTAGGAGACATGACAGAACATTCTGAACCGAATGGTAACCAAAAATTTTCCAGGATTTTATATGAAAAAAAAGTAGTACTAAAGTTTCTGTACAAATTTCATCTTTCTCCGGTCACATTATTAAGGGTACAAATTATAAATGCCTCCGATAAACTAATTTCACCTAGAACAGAACAACAAACGTCTCATCTGCAAGATACTAACCACCAAAATATTTTGTTGGACAAATTTTGCGTTCAGATACAAATTTTGCAATGTTTTGAAGCAAAGAGACTGAATAAAATCGTTATACTTATTTCTTTCTAAGTCTGTGATTCAGTGATGATGAGTCAACTGCAACGTACTTCGTTTAGTATGAAGCATTTAAAATTACTTTCAAAACTGGAATTTCTTTTTAGCCACTAGAAACATAAATTTCACACTACAGGCTCTATCAATGTAGTTTAGTTCAACTCGCATCTATTTCCATGCACCATGTTCAAAGTAATTTCTCCTCAGAAAGAATATTTAAGTGGGCTTAAAGGCCCTTTGTAATTCAGCGTGGAGTGCCTTCTTTCGTATCTTCATCTAATACTACGTTTCTTACGTTCATTCATTCTTTCGTACGCTTACCTCCCTGAGTTTCTGCCTTATTCCTTTCCCATTCCTTTAAAATCTGAACAAAAATAAAAATATCAGCAGTGAAGTTATGTTAACATTTTGTCACCCACATAACTAACAAATTAAGAAAGCTGACTAATGGTAGCATCACTTCAAAATTTAACATTGTGCCATTTAGTATTTTTACTGACAACACTGTCAGTCACAAATAATACACACACAGGAACTTGGTCACAATCAGTTTTCTAATATATATTCGGATCGAATTTGATCAAATTGAAATAAGAAACATCCGAATTCTACTGATATACGTTTTTGCCAACCGGTGGAAACATACGGATTATTACATTTCATCCATATTTTCAATCGAAATTGCTCTGAAATTTTTAACACACCATTAGTTAATATCAAAATTACGGTCTCTGAACTTAACCTGTTTCAATAATCTATAAAAAATAAAATAAAAATATAATCCCTTAATGGATTGAAATATTCAGTACCGAATTAGTCGCATTAAACACTCATAAAAACCAATCTCTTCCATTAATATCAATTGTACAGTCTCATAATCGATACGCGTAGTCCTTTTCGTGGTGTTGAACATGTTACTATGGATTCTGACCATTAATTTGAAGTCAAGTGCAATTTAGGTTTTCAAACAAAGTTGGATGCAATCCATTAGATGAGGGATTAATTTAGATCTCATGAAACGAGTTTCAAATATACGTAAAAGCATTACAAGCAAATACAATCATCAAAGAGAAGTTGTGTAATGTGCCTTTCCTCATTGCGGTAATGCGGCTGGGACAAAATCATGAACAGTTTATGAGCAAGTGAAATTACTCAGGACAGACAATGTATACACAGACTTACAAACAAACGAACGTGAGGGCTGGAAATGGAAATAATCTAGCTATACGGTTACCAGAGTGTAACCTTTAGATTAAATATATTTCATGAAACAGGTTTTTTTTAATATTTCTCCGATTAAACCTACAACACAGATAAGTGGTGTTAAGTTACCAGAATGTTTCAGCCTTCCGCATAAAATTTTATTAACTCATCCGCAAATTGTATATTTTCTCAACTTTGTCTGTGTACGTGTATGATTGGTCAGCGAATATGTGAAGCTGACGAGAAAGAATAATTTGACTGTGTCATCAAATTGGTTGTAGTTCCTTACACTTGCATTGTTATTGCTGCAACTAGGCCAACTAAACTACAGAAATGTTGTTAATAACGTATTAGGTAATTAATGACCTTTTCAAGTATTTGTGTACGCCAGGTCGTAAATACTCTAATTTATTTTATTTCATTCCAAGGGTAATAATACTAAGTAATCACTCTCGAATTAACTATATGTTCAACGTATTAATTAACTAATATGTTAGGTTGTATAATGCATATGGATGTGGTGGATAAAAACTGAAATTATTTTAATTTATATTATCTGCATTTTCATTAGTCATTACTGTGATTGAAATAAAATGCGTAACGTTATTTTTAACTGTGTCAGCTGTGTTACTCCTGTTAACACTTTGAAAAACGAAAATTCTGTTTAATTTCGTGGTTTACTAGAGGCGTATCCCACAACTGGCTGGCTACAACGCCTGGCAAGATTGAGCTGGCTAGAGATGCATTTTATCTGACCGATTCAGCACTGCTCCAGTTTATGGAATACCAGTAAGATAACATTTGGCATGCATAAATCATATCCACTACGCAAGCCACGTGTCGTGACCTTATCTTTCTTGATTCATCATCCTAGTTAAATCGGGCGAGGAGTATAAATTGTAAAACTCGTCATTATGTAATTTCTCCATATTTTTTTATAAGTCTTTCCTTACATGTGTTATATTCAAAGTATCCAGAATCTCATAAAACATACGTGACTGCATATAAAATGTGATATTTTAACACCTCTATCAAATTACACTTTTATAAAAAAATCACTTAATCAAAATTAATTTGTTCTTATGCTCCTATGTTGACTTTAATACATTTCCTGTTTTTTCCCCCTAACATAAAACACGTTTTTTACATTTTTGGTGCGATAGTGACATAGAAAAGTTAATACAGAACTCCAAATAAATGCAAAGTGTTAGTGCTTCTTTCCAGAAATACATTTTCCACAATGAAATCTGTACTAAAACCACACAGCAATCACTCAGGCCAAAACCGCAATACAAACCCACATCAAAGGCGAGGGCGAAGTACCAGCTTCAAACCCCAGCTCTTTGAATAGTCAACCCCCTCTCGAGCA
>NW_019059564.1:856854-882939 GCF_000696155.1 Zootermopsis nevadensis
CATTATTTGACTGCAACTGTGGCCCTAGCTACAGCGCAAATGCAAGCAGACCGGCCAATGAAATGAGGCCTTATTCTGTGACGTGCCCCCTTCACCTCACGGCTCCCAGAAAGGAATGATAGGTTTTTAATTGCGGTTTAATCTCGAACCAAAAAGGAAAGGGTTCGTGCATGTGTGGAAAGAGAACAATAGACACTGGATCAAATATTTTATTGGGATGGTGAACAGCCTTCCTAGGAGTACGCCATAACATTACAGGCTTCAACAGGACTCAAGCAAGTGGCACTAATAAGTGGCAGTGTTCATTACAACGCTGAATATAATAGAAACAATATCTAAGGGCTTTTGTTTTAATGGCGTATATTGAGCCTGGCTAACTGATGGCACTGAATGCGACAGAGGCCACTGGGGTAGGCCCGCTACAGAGCTGTACAGAAGAGTTCGCGTATGAAACAACCGCACCCTTGAGTTCAGATCAGCTCTACGTCACTTATGCAACTTCTTGAAAACTGAGGCAAACGAATATACACAGTCTTCTCATCCCAAAAGTACAGAAGCAATTTCGAACATCATTTCTTAGCTTTATAGCAACTTCTTATGTATTGCAGTGTAATACCTAGGTTTCCGGGCAATCGAGTTTATCCTGATAAACGATAAACAGCAGTGGGAAAGAAACCCCACAATTTCGAGTATGTATACACCTATTCATCAACTGCATTCTTTGCGTTCTAGTATACATCACTGG
Organism: Zootermopsis nevadensis; assembly: GCF_000696155.1. The sequence goes on from NW_019059564.1 coordinate 857,600, forward strand.
CTCTACCGATCATTTATTGCAGAAAGAAATGTACTGTTGAATATACAGAGTGATTAACATTCCCTGTGTACACACACTACCTAGGTGGAGCAAGTTAGTTGTGTATTGTGTGTGTGTGTGTGTGTGTGTGTGTGCACTCTCGCGCGTGAGTGAGTACGTTCGTGCGAGCACAGATTCGTTTTAATTACTTCCGACTTCCAATACTTGTTTTTCTTAAAGGTGCACAGGGACATTTGAATCACTGTGTAGAAGCCCACTACTGCAAACTAATCACATTGCACATATTCACAAATCAGGCTGCCACAATTCCAAAGATGGAGGCAGTATATTCATCTGAAACGCTGGTATCTACCCGCTGGTCCATACGACGTTACTGCCCAGAAGACCTTTATCGACACAACACTGCGTTCACTGATAAAGTTGAACGCAAATGTTACTTTCTGGCTCCCGGCTGAAACCGCGTGATTCTCCACCAAGCTCTACAAGGTTTGCTCGACACGAGTCAAGCATCGGTCCATAGAAATAAAATAAATTTACTTAAATTTTACCAGTTCCTGCAGGAAGCCGGGAAGTGACAGCTGCGTTTAACTTCATCAGTGAACCCACTGCATTGTATAAATAACGTTACATTTTAGAATCGATAAGAGTTCATGTTTTTTTCATATTAGCATGAAACCTGCTGGGATGGGATGGTTAGGAAGCAACAAAAGAATAATTCTGCGGTAAAGTCAGTGTTCAAATGGCTACATCTACTTTAGTAATAAACAAAACTTTCCAGAAAAACTTAAGAATGCTCCCTTCTTTAAAGTATTCAAACCCGAAGGTACTTATGCAGACTAATACCCGTGCTACCAGACAAAAGGATCGATAAAGGGAAACTTGGCTAAAACAAAAGGAAAAATGCTTAATGCCCCTATAACCAAGCATTTAAAACATAGGCCTATACCTAAGGAAACGAAAAGTACGATGTCATAGAAATAACATACTTCCTGTGAAGGCTTTAAAAATCGAAAACTAATATCTTATTTTATCAATCACAGATGATGAACGTATGACGACAAGTGGTATTCGTATTTACAGTTAAACAAAACTTAATATTTTTTGCAGTGTGACGTACGCATATATTACTCATCGCATTGATGATGGAGACAATAACCACCTCCGAAATGTCGGTCAACTTCTACGAGACTTCACGGCACAGCATCCTAAAAACTATCGTCTCCATACGCCCCACTGTGAGAAACTGAAATCCCACCAAGCTCATTATCTTGCATCTATTCAAGATATTTTCTGATTGTTACTGGGACCACAGTTAATTACAGTGTGATAATCCGCTTGTAGTCATATAGCGTACCAAATTAATCTGGTCCACGCTCTCACACAATTTTTCTTTAAGAGACATCTTAATATCATTCTCCCATCTATGCTTTTGTCTTGCAAGTGGTCCATTCTTTTCAGGTTTTTCTGTTGCCTTTTAATTCTCATAATTTCCATGAATTCTACGTTTTCAATTCATCTCACATTCGTTTATTTTTAATCCAAACTGTCTTATACGTGACGAACAGTACATTATAAAGCTAATCATTATGTAACTCCAGACATTCTCGTGTCACTTCATTTTTCATGCGTGAAAATATAATCAGTTCCTTGTTCTCTACGTTCTTTTCTTGGGCTGAATATCAGTTTTATATAAACTAGAAACAACGGTTTAATAATTATCTTTGTGTATTGTTTGTGCAGAGGAAGAAGAACAAATACATTAAATTAACAGGTACCTTAATGATTATCCACAATTCGTACAAATAACTACAAGAAATACCCCACCCTGAGGCAAGGCGTGATTTTTTATTTCGACGCTGGCAGTACATTTAGAATATGTACAGAACACTTGAAAGTTCATTCTCAAAGTGGCAGTGTCCCCGAGCAGGTGACGTGTCCCGCTGCGGGGGGGTGGGGGGAGGGAGGAGTGACGGATAACAACAATTTCCGGGCGTCCTCAGGAGTCCATCATCAAAGTAAAGGAAAGAGAGGAAGACTGCGCAGACAGTGATGAACTATGGGGGGAGTGAGGAAACGCAAAGAGGGGAATACTAAAGATATGTAATATTCATACAGCGGTTCCAGTTGTTAGGTCATCATTCTTTCATTATTGACACTTTCCCCATTAACGTTTGTGGAGTGTTAAAAGAGTGTCACATTTCACAAAGTTACGCCGAACAACGTGATGAATATTTTCTGTGGGAGGAACATTTGGCTGATTTTCAGTTCATCAATCCCTTTAACTACAGCAGATATATCTTTCCATTTCACTTATATACATCGCCAGAATGCCTCAAAATATGAAATTCTATGGCTGTGGTAGAGATAAAATACCCTACACCCCGTAAATGTAGTCGAATAAACTCCTATGTCTCAGATTTTATTACACCCGTAAACAAAGAAACAGAGCCATGGGAAAAGAGAGAATAAACGGAAAGGCAAAAGGAAAAAGGGACAACTAAAACGACGAAAAACCCTTTCTTACGTGAGAACTACTGTTGACTGGGGAGCAATTTCGAAATGTTTTAAGTGTGTTGTAAAAGGGACGTTCAAGGGGGGAGGAGGGGAAAATAAAAACTAAAAACTGCAACGTTTCCATTTGGTTAATGAAAAACAACGTCTGTTTAAGCCTTCTACAACCCCGCCTGAAGCTCTTCCATTTCTTTCCGTACTTTGCTTTTGGTTACTAAAAATCTCATACCAAACCTTCATTTACCATTTCACTTCCTTCCACTCCGAAAAAATACACCCCCCCCCCCCCTTTTTTCTAAACAGCTTTAACTTGTGGAAAATTTCACCTCACGTTTTATCGACGTAGTAAAAATTCATTCCCTTCTTCCTACATCCCTCACCCCACCCTTTCTCTGTTATCCAGTTTCCGCTTTGAGTTCGAGATAACAGTTCCCCAACTTCAAGTGGTTTCATCGTTAATTTTGTACCTGACTGAGAAATAATATTTTGAAAAGCTTTCATAAGAACTCTGATAAGTGCCTCAATGAGCTATCCAAACATAGGGCTAACTTGTTACACATTGAGCCCTGATTATAAACAGAGATAGGACCCATGTTCTTTAGGTAAACGCTATCAAAAGTTTTGTTTGGTTGCACAGAGAAGCCTGGCTGTCCAGTATTCAAAATGATACTCAATGAAAAAATTCGATAGCTAGATTATAAAGTTAAATGAGAACACTTGTTTCAAAATGCAAAGCAGGAAGCTACAGAAGCATGCTTAAAATAAAAATATTTTATCCAGTACAAAGCACTTAACGTGCCCTTGCATGGTTTGGCATTCGCGTTTTAAAGAGAACAAAATTGTCGAAGGACCCTTATTTCACAAGTAATTCAAAGCGAAGGAGGTTTAAATCAAGCCATTTTTATATATTTCAGTATAATTCAAGAAACATTGCAGTAACGTTTAGTGAGCCTTTATGGACATTTTTCAGTGGTTTGTGGATATGTTATCAGATGTACTAGCCCATAAATACAGACCTCAAATTCATGACTTTACTATGAATCAATTATAACTATGGCATAGGAGTGCACGAAGAAGTTTAACGAATAATTTCTCACACATACATGTGCGTTATTAGTTAGACATAAACACCACTGTGATTTTTGACCTCTGAAATTATTTGGAAATCTTTAAAAAATCATTTTCAATAAGCATATTTTACTAAGCAAGTATTCCAAAAGGATTGTCACTGTCTGATAAAGAAAGAAGCGATATTATTGATATTTTCTATATATCACATTACGGAGAGGACGGTTACAGGATCAAACCGTGTCCGTGAGGCTCAGCACGTGTTAGTTTCTGCGAAATGCATTTATAATTATTAAAGTTCAAAGATATAATCGTCCTATAGATATGCGCTTTTCCGAGAATGGCAGAGTTTTGTGGTTCTATGACGGATTCTTTTTCACGGACGTCAGCTAGATACTACTGAAACGTTGGTGATAAACATCCAGTTGCTAGCCTTCGCATTCCACACGCGCTCTATTTTGTTTCCATTGTTATTATTATTGTTATTATTATTATACATTTATATTGAATGTAATTTATATCTGTTGCATTATATATATATATATATATATATATATTCCCCTTCTCTCCTCCATTATTCACCTCTGGCCAACAGCGTGTTATCAATTTAATTATGTAAATTCTCTGATCTAGTACCTTCTACGTTTTCAATATTTTCTTTTCATTTAATCTATATTACTTAATTTGTCTTAACTGTTATTACAAAGATATTGATGTATTCAGTAGCAAGTTGCCGTTATGTATAAATGTCCACTACAGTCATGTAAATGTTTTTGATAATCTCTCTTTTGTTATCTTTCTGTATTTATTATTGTGTCCTTCTCTCGTGCTGCATCTGTAATTGGACGGCTGGCTGTTGATGCAGCACTTTAATAAAAAGAATTGAATTGAATAATAATTTTAACTGTTAGTACCTTATCATAGTTCCAAACAAATCTTAAGCTATTTCAATTTCTTCCATATTTTGTTTTCATGTCCTGATCGCAGTGTTTTAGCTTCAAACGAAATTTGTAACAGACCTAATATTAGCATGTCTGAGAACAAACATTATAGAAAATATTTTGTTGAAATCGATTGATCGGTTACAACTTTTGCTAACTTCAGCATTATGATGTACTTTGTACTAGAATGTTTTACCATATTGTACGTACGATTGGATTGTTTATTTACATTTCATTTAATCATCTTGTGCTGATTATGTAATTGGCTCGTGCAACTGTTGAGTAAGCACGTTAAAATAAAGAACAGAATTATTATAATCAAAATTATTATCATCTCTATCATAATTATTATTATATTTCAAATTACAAATCGTAGTAATAATACGTGTAATTTAAAAGCAATGATGCTGCTCGAACATAAGCTGGTAATACAAAAAATGAGGGAAAGGGAAAATTTGAAAACATGAAAAATATACTTCCCATCACACCTTTGATAAAACCTCATTCCATTTTCGTTTCACGCTTAAGACTCTAGCTCTCGTACACTGTCTGAGGAAGATATAACATTCTTGGAAAATTTATTATTGTGACATTTCACAGAGTATGAAAACATCTGAATCAGGAACCGCCTGCCTCATGCCCACAGGTATATTGGGACCTTCGGAAGATTTCTGGGGTGCCTGCGAGAATTTTAGAATATTCACAAAGAATTTTAAAGTATTAATTTCTTAACTGTCCGATAATTTCTCAATCACTCGCGACACTATACCTTGAACCAGTCGGTGTTGTGTAAGTAAAAACACACACGTAACCTAATTATTTCAGTTTCTGTGTTTTCTTTTAGTAGATTCTTACGGTGTCCGACATAAATTGAGTTCGTCCTAGATGTACGAAATCCAACAAATGGCTGACGATTGCAGGTCTGAATAAATAAATTTAGTACTGGGTTCATATAGATCTGATTGCTCGAATGAATAATATTCCACCGTGATTTTTCAAATATCTGAATCTAAAATTTAACTTTACTTACCTGAGAATTAGAATATATCTACAGTTTATCATTTTAGTTGAAATATAATGGTTGGTATATGTATTTAGATGAACAGAATGCTAGGTACAGAATATTTAACGTAACAATATTTTGAGAAATTTCAGACTCTGTGTTTCATAAACTTGAACAAACTTAACTTTAAACGCTGGTTTAGGTATTATCAATCTGGGGATTGCAACTTGGGATTCGCAACGTTTTGTGGGGATTAAACACAGGCCGTAGGAGGCTATGTTTCCCTGTTCACATCTAGGATTAAACACGCGCCACTTCTGTATTCTGAAAACTCAAATAAATTAACAAATGTATAAAAATAAATGCAAGGTTCCAACATCTCAAGAGTCAGTGAGTCATTACGCTCGAAAAGCATATCCTAGGGTTTATCAAGATACTTAAGAGTGAGCTTAAACATTCTCTATTATGACAGAATCGGCCGTTGTTTTGCTAGTCCATTTCCTATTGTTCGGCTTGAAAAGAGAATCAGCAATTGTGAGAAATGGTTTGCAAACCGGAGTAGGAGTAGGAAAAGCCGATAGAACTCATAGAACGTTCATGACAAACAATGGACGACCCCTTTTACGACGAACTAGACTGGTACAGTTTCCGGTAATCCTCTTGACGTCATGGAAGAGACAGGAATTGCGTTAAGGTTTGAGAAAGATCACTACGCTCTGAGGAATGGGGTGCACGGAAATTACTGGCAGGAGACAGGATGTTGTGTGGGCGAGGGTGGGGGTGGGGGGTGAGCTGTTCATAAAGGAACTGTAAAGCAATGACACTTCAACACGGGACAGAGCAGGGATCTCGAAATTTTGGCTTATATTTGCTGTCAAATCTAACTTACTTCATTTCAGGTTCTCACGGTGACTGTTATAAAGATGACTTCTGGTATAATGTACCGCGCATTCTCGTGAAGTTTAACGACGTCTCAGAGGTGCTTACTGCCGTATGACGCTGAGTCATCATCGCAGTCATTTTCATGATCTTATTTGCTTTACATCTTATATGATTAGTGAGTATTACAGATATCTTTAGAGATTCACATTTTATAGTTTTCTTATCCAAGGTTTCAAACTTCTTTAAACGTCTTGTGTGTGTGTTTGTGTGTATTTTTTCATGTACTGGTTAACATTCTAAAATATTATTTAAATGCCAATGTTATAAACATAGACCTATTAGTACTTCTTTTCCTTGTGCTAGTAAGGTTGTAATAGTATTTTCAGACGAAGAAGAAATAATTAAATATATATACATACATATATACACCCGATATGTACATACATACATACTTACATATCAGTACTAATAAGTTGTGTAACTGTAAATATAAAAACCGCCTGTCAACAGCACTGCGGTTGTAAGATTACAAAGTTTGTTCCAAAACTTTCTTTCATAGAAACTGCTGTTAAAATTACAGCAACATTCTATGAATAATACCAATAATATAATACAGCACATCATCAGCCCCTAATTGTCTAATAATCGAGGCAGAACATTCCTGCCAAAATTCAGAACACGTTCAAGATAACACACAGCAAAGGAATCCAAAAGTTGGTCGATGAAATATTATCATAGAGACAATTTAAACGTTTTACGACAAATTCAACTGTAATAAGAAAGTTACATTTAAAATCAAAAATACTGCAACAATTAATTTTGCTGCTTTCGGAAATTACTATTTGGTTTCAAAAATTAAAACAAAATTAGACAAGTGATTATTCACATTTCAGTACAACAACGTCATTATGTAAAAATTATATAAACTAAATCCCAAAAGGGATAATTTTTAAGACTATCCCGTATGTAGTTGCTCTAAGTCTATTATTAAAGGAAATATTTCTTAATTTCTGAAAGATAATCAAAAAAGTGTGTGAACTAGAACAATCGAAATTCTTCTGAGATGAGTCACGTGCATCACTTAAGTTAGATTAAAATTTCAACAAATGTAAGCCGAGTGTATAAATTCCATTTCAGATTATTATTTTTCACTTCCCAGAAACCTTTCGAAGTGCCAATTACACAAGTATATCAATTCCGACGTCCCGCATAGGCAATGGGAAGAGCAGGGGATTGGTTGATACACGATCCCGACAGGAGTTTCCATGGCAACCACCAATCCGCTTATTATAGCCGGCCATTAGTACGAACCGTTTCGCTACGTTCGCTTTTTCACCTAACCTCCCTCCACACTTGAAATAATACCTCCAATTAGTGCAGTAAAAAATATCCTACTAAACAATTTAGAGGCATAATTCCGAATATCAAGTACTCTTTAATGTTTTCTGTAATGATTCAACTTTAACAGGATCTACTAGTAGTTCGCATCAGCCAGTCAATGAGAAAAATAAATTCACTCTCACTCGAGAAGATAAAATACATAATAATTCATGTTCTCTCAATAAGTTTATATTAGGTAAATAAGTTACCGTAAAGGCAAATAATTAAACCTGTATGTGACACAGTCACTACATTCAACTGGGTGCGCCAGAACTTAATTTTGGACACTCATCATTGCCAGACTTTTTCTCCAAATACGACGTTTCGGAAGTTTGATATGTGTCAAGTAGCAAAGTACGGGCCGTCCCTCTTCATTTGGACCCCTTCGACGAAGCTACTCGTTGTCACAAAAATGGAGACTGCACAAAAATACCATCTTTACAAGCTCTGACACTCCGGTAAACTTCTACCAGACTACAAGGCGCTACAACCCAACAGACAGCCATCTTCGTACTCACCGCCGTGAAAATCTCATATCTTTATTACTAAGTTGTTTTGAGAAAATAATGATAATAATACCGTGAGAATGATAATGTACTGTGAAGTATTATCCTTTCATCCTCCTTGAGATACTGACAAAAATCATGAAAATATCTCAGTCGGGGTAACCAGTTTTCGGGCCGAGATTGGAACCCAGAAGCTTCCAAATACGAAGCAGGAATAATTCAGCTTTGGTCGATAAGCTGCTTGGTATATTGAAAATTGTCTAATGTTTCTGCAAACATTATAGCTGCCTTCTACAGTAGCGTGTAGAATTTGATGGCGCTAATTGGTGGACCTCATGTATGCAACACAACCTCGCTCTATTTAGATCTATCACCAGAGTAATGTACGTTGAAGTACAATTTATGAAGATCGTCATTATTAAATTTTTACCATTCGACAGTATCATCTTTGTCTTATGTCCAAGTACTCTTTTTAACACCCTATCCTCAAACGTCCTACACCAACATTCCTCCCTTTGTGTGAGACACAAGTTTCATGCCCATACAAAACAATATTATCGTTCTATTGGTTACATTTCCAGATTCTTAAACAGGAGACGGGCTCAGAACTAAGTGGTAGCAAGAATTTTTTTTAATTTAGCCCTGTTTCCAAATCTTCTGTGTTACAAGACACAATTTTTATTCTTAGAGCTCTAAATTCCCTATCTGTTCCTCGCATTGTTATTTCATTCGCATATTTCCTTTCAATATCCTCAACAAATCCTAAGGAAATGTCTCGTGTTATCACACCAAACCTCGTAGCACAAAGAAATCATTCGTATTGATTTTCCTCAATTTAAATTAATCTCTTTATATTTGGAAACAAAGTTCAGTTTCTCATAAATCTTACTAAAGAAGCCACAGATCTCTGGTGTACTAAACCAAAGCTTTAGTAAAACAATATTCTTCCACTTAAAGCAATATCACAGAATACCTCAAGTGTACTGATTTATATTTGCTGATATATTTATTTTACTGGTTGCGAAGCAACATGGAATGTTTAATTTTGTAACCAAACATTTCACTTAAGTAAGACAATTCAAACAAATACTCAGAAAACTTAACATCGGATTAAATTTAAGGGAGGAGGAAAACAAAATCAGAATGATGGAAACTACTTCCTGAAACAAACTTCCAAGAAAGTTCTTACGGAATATATTTTTAATATTGGATCATAACCGACCCACTGAGCTTCAAGTGTTTATATCTTTCGTTGTAACCGCTGTGAAGAATAAAATGAGAAACACTACACAGCATTTTGTATTTCTTCGAGGTATAAGAGTGGAATAAAAACTGACGTCACAGAAATATTTTTTTTTCTCGATATTTGTCGTATATATCCTCTAAGGAATGAAAACGTATAGACGTATGAGAAGGGAGTGAGAAGTGGATACAATTAATTTATATGTACACCTAAATTTAATTTGTTCCCTGTATCTTGACTGTAATGAAATTCTGTACTTATAATTTAGGTGATGGGGCAAGTGATTATCATATGCGATATTTTTAAAAGGTGTTTTCGGTCTGGTGATCTTAATAAAATTGTTTAAGGATAGTTCTAGCTTAAGACCGGTAGGAAAGTCGTGTACTTGTACTGATGCCAAAATTTTACTTTATGTTTTCTGCTAGAGATACGTCATTTTTTTCTCATACCGTCTTACAGGTGTATTTTTCAATACAAACATTTCTATTACACAGGGAGGTTTATCTTTCTTTCTTGTCAGAGTCAACTTCTGGCTTATTATTCTTATTATTATTGTCATCTTCATCTTACCACATTTTAGCTCAGTGCATATTCATGTACGTATTTAGCCTTTTTATTTACATCTATCGGTTTAAAACACAAACATTCCAAACTCCTGATAAGACAAGATAAATAATGTTCATTACCCGGCTCTTTAACAAAATGAAACTTTGTTAATTTCGTCACATTTTCATGTTCGCTAAAAATCTAGTATTTAGTTGTATAAATTTATGTTATGATTAATTTAAAAGGGAAATAAATATAGGGCACGCTTATTATCAATCACTCCAGAATCTATTATTTGACTGTCTACTGTATAACAACACAAAGATTAAAATTCATAAATGCAGGTATATAATTATTCTAGTTGTTTTACATGGTTGTATAGTCTGTTCTCCCAAATAATAAGCAACAAGAGGCTGAATGTATTCCCAAACAAACTTAGATACTGGTTTGAAAAAATAATATTTCTTGATTTTAAATAAGTTGCCCATGATGAAGTTAATTGAAGTCGTGATGCAGTGGCAAACTCTTGAGAAGTTGGTAATGTCTATTAGTGTCCATAAAAAGTGAAATTTCGTCAAAAATTCAATGACTGCCAACATCTTAAAGATAAGTTTGTTCCATGAAGTTAGTTAAATACTTGTGAAAGAGGCTGAAATGTCATATTTTAAAGAAACATAACGACAGACCTATACAGCTGTGTAAATACTGTTTCTAATTCAAAGTCTAAAGTGGGCTATAAATAAGTACGCAAGGAGCTTCTGCATGATTAAATGTAATATAGGTACTAGTACTTCCCTTGGTAGAATTTAAAACGTATAGTATAGAATATCTATATCAGGAGATTTGTACAAGTCCCTGAAACTTTGTACATCATGTTGATCTGAGTTCTGAGTTCATGTAATTTTGTGATCACCACTTACCACATGCAAAACCACACGGCATCAAAACCCAAGGCCACAATCAACATCTTTACCATCGTAAAAACATAAGATTGCACATAATTCTTGGCATTTCCTTCGTATTGTAGCTGTGCGTTTTCATATTTTAGACTACATAAGAAATAAATTTATTAATGAATAAAGAATGTTAGTCATTTGAACACCAAATTGGTTTCGATGCACTGATATTTCTGGTTCTTAGTCACAGCTCGAATTTCCAGAAATAACTGATTAAGAGACTACTAAGTTGAGGGAAACGTAGTATAGAGAACTCTGTCACGCTGGAAAGCACTACGGAAGTTTCTGCTTCATTGATTTTCGTTGCGATGCAACACACAGTACATATACATCACTCAGTCAATACAAGAGCGACATAAGCACCAATTTCAGTAACTTTTTCACGTGGTCTCCCGTCAGTTAAACACAAATTCAACATATATTCTATTCCGATAGATGCACGGACGTAACAGCGGTGCTTGCTGCCTCCATCATCAGGGTGATCGCCTTTATGATGGAGGCAGTGGTGGTATAATATGGTTTAATTTTAATAATAAGCCTGAAAATACGAAAAGATTCAACATGTTCGTACAGTTGACAAGAAGACAGTAAATAATCCTAATAAATATTTTTATCATAAGTTAAATGGGGCGTTATCCTAAAATGTGTTTTATATCTCGTCGTACTGCCACGTAGTATAATTTACTAATACTTTAGAAGTTGTCATATAAAGATTTTATGTTTAAATCATAGGGAGTGTATATTTTATTTAAAATCACAAATAATTTACAACAAACTATTATATGATAAATAAAATAATTCATGTATCAATGACATTAACTAAAACAACTTCAAGTTTGATATTCATTTTCTAGCAATTCAATTCAATTTTGTATTGTTAGTGTGCCGCATAAAAAGCCAGACAGCCAATTACATATTCAGCACAAGAGAAAAATAGTAAAAATACAACTAAATAAAAATAATAAAATTGTAAAATAACAATAAGAAAGCAAGACAGACTTTTCGTCTAGTAAGCATGAAAGAAACGAGGTATCGTGATTTAATTACGTGGTTAGACGAGGTTATTTTTAAGGTTACAGTACACATACGAGGCATGTGAACTGATTCAGGGACGTAATTTTGATTTGCTCCGTACAAGACCAAGTGCTAAGTTCTACGGTAATGTGATCAAATCATCGCTTATGAATTACGGTTTAATACTCAAACACCTCCCTTGGTTGCTTCATAAAATATCGAAAGCCATGACGCAAAGTCCTTATTCAGAAGCTTACATTCAGTCAGTAAACCAAGAAATTTCCCACCATGTTATAGCACACGAAGGTTCATTACCGTATTTACAAGAGCCTACTAGTAGACATTGAACTGAGTCATGTGAATCAAATCGACACACTCACAGACTCTTTCTTTAACATCCATTTTAATAGTTTACACCCCCTTGAATATAATAATCCATGTGCCCCAAGAAGTCTGTTTTCTTCAGGTTCCGCTATCAAAATTTTCATTTTCATTTTTCCCATCTCATACTCCTACATTTTGTCACCCTGTCTACGCAGTACAGAAATAAAATATTTTCATACGCTTCTATAATGTAACATAAACCACGTGTAGGTACTGCATCCGATACCACAACTTCACCTTTACCAACTCACGTTTATACATAGAAAAACATTTAACTTTAATTCGAATTATGAAGTCGATACAGAAACAACGCAATATAAATTTCCATAGTTTTAAAGCGTTGGTACACTCTTGTATGAAACAGTGAGGCGGCTGGACAAGCCCGCTAGCTAGCTGCGCTGCGAAGTTAATTATGGACGAAATATCTTTGTTTATTAGACGACGTCGGAACAGCAGCCCTGTAGCATAGCGGAAGAGGGAGGGGAAGAGAAGGCATGTGAAATTTTCCAATTCAAACTGTGCAGCATGCCTTGCCTCTGTAACATCACCCTCCCACGGTGACCCCATTTTTCACATTCCAAAAATACTAGCATACACTCTGCCTCGTCTTATTATGCTGTCTTACTTCTGGTAGGGTGTTCTGATCAGTTTCGTTGCCTAATAACCAGTAATATACTGTACTGTAACTTAAATTAAAACCGACACATGGACCAGTTTTCGTTATGGGAATCTTGTAATGGAAACAACTCAGTCTCATAAAGAAGAGAAGAATTCATACAACAGTAGTTGAACAACTGAAGGAAAGGATTCACTAAAAAGACTTCAGCGTAGATGAGCATCTCATATAGAAGAGAAGAATGCATACAACAGTAGTCGAACAACTGAAGGAAATGACTCACTAAAAAGACTTCAGCGTAGATGAGAGGATAATACTGAAAAGTATCTTTAGTTAAGTGTGGGTGTAGAGACTAGATTCATCTGCCAACCTTTCGAATCCATAGGGCGGAGATTACATGACAGCCCTGAAGATGGAGAAATTTACAGTGGACGTCAGTGTGTGGAAATATGTGACTTAAATAATGATATAACACTACAACAAACTGATGATTTTAAACCGCAATCCATCTTGAAATCAGAGCGTTTAGATGCTATATCGTGTTAGTGATGACAAGCCTTCGCCTTTTCAAGTTGTATATTATATTTTCTATTTTTCAAATTGAAATTATGTGGAACGTTTCGGTCAGCGTGAAATTCATGATCAGTGGCTGTCAATAAAACTACGTTAGCACAAAGTGAACAGCGTTATTAGACCTTAATTTATGATCTATATTAACCAACAGTGCGTGATTATGGCCAGGAAATAGATACTTCTAACAACCACGGACTAGCCAGTGAGATGGTATGTAGTAATTAACATGTCCCCATTCTCACCTCACCTATGTTAATAACGGCCAATCACATTTCTACGTAAAATTACCAACCAATCAGATAGAGGGTTACGGAAGTCTCCTGACGGGCTGCAATTAATTAACGGTTTCGTCTAAAGATCTATATGTGTAAAATATGAAACAGGCAAGTACATTAGGTCTATAACTAAATTCATTAATATGAGAACTCCTGAAGCGAAGGTTACTAAATATGCATGTCAGGAGCGAACCGCTTAAGAGCAGCGTCCGGTTTATTAAGCTGCTCCTCGGTATGGGGTTCTTATTGAGAAGTTGGTAATTACTCGCCTTTAAGAACTCACAGATTCATTACCGCGTGCGCAAGAGCGTTTCTGCAGCCAGTGTCTTAGTCATTAAAATATTTTACCGAATAACCTTAAGGTACGAAATATCGCCGGAGATCCAGAGCTGGTAGGAAGACAATAACAAAATCGATCCTATAAAAGTAGGATACAAAAGCACGGAATCAATTCAACTATTACAGATTAGGGTACATTTAGGCTTCTGTGAACACGGTTATAAACTCTTGTGGCGCTTAAGAACAACGAAGTTCTTTACGAGACTACCAACTGTCAACATGACAAGGAGAACCCTGGACACTGAAGATTGTTGCTATTATCCAATCTATTCACCATTTTACAGGGTATTTACTTCCGTGTACCCGAGACAGATCTTGTCCCTAAGGTACATAGGGCAGCAGCTATTTCCGGGATCCATATTGTTTTTAGCAAGTGCCACATGTATCATATAATTTTATTTTATGACAGCGTCTTTCGAATGATGTATGAAGATCCCAAAATGGCGGTCTTCTGCAGTTCCCTGATGTCATGTTCGCCCGGGATGTTGGCCAAATATTTTCTGAGGCACCTGGAGACAGTTCCTGTAGCTCCTATAACTATTGGGATTACTTTTGCTTTCACTTTCCACATTCTCTGTATTTCTATGAGAAGGTCCTTGTATTTCAAGATCTTCTCAGCTTCCTTCTTATCACATTCCTGTCAGTCGGTACTGCTATGTCAATGAAGAGGCAAGTTCCGTTTTTGTTTCGGATTATAATTTATTATTATTATTATTATCCCATCTCTTCACCACTTTATGGGGTATGTACTTCCATGTAACCGAGACAGACCTTGTCCCTAAGGTACGTAGGGCAGCAGCTATTTGCGGGATACATTTTGTTTTTAATATGTATTACATGTATTATATAATTTTATTTTACGATAGCGTCTTTCGAATGATGTATTATTATCATCATAATCATTATTATAACTATTGTTATTATGCCGTTGTTACAGCAGCAGCAGAAAGTGAGTATATTTGTCTGCCTGGCACTGTACGGAATTATAGATTAGCCTACAGAAATAGAGAATTCAAATTCTCTGCGGTATTGAAATGAAGTGAAAGTGAAATTAGACAAAATTCAAATGAATATTGGCAGCCATGGAAACGCCACCAGGACGTAAATTTACGAGGCATGCAATAATCATAGTTATGTACGGCAACTGGCAGCGCTCTGCGCACACGCTGTGGTCTGCATACCTGTGGAGCTTCCAGCAGGGCGCTCATGCAGACAGCACGTGTAGAGCTCGGATGCTCAGCGTCACCTCGAAATTCTGGGAACCCGCGACATGACATTTCGTTTTTAATCTACCTTCCCTGTTCGCCTAACCATTAGGTGCCCTCAATTTATGTCAAATAACTTAGGACTATGATAATTAGCCTAATCCTGAATTCAAGAGGAATGTTCATACCCTTTCCGCACACAATCCTTACATTTCCACTGCGAGAAACACAAACAAATAAACCAAAATTTCGAAGTTTAACCGCCGAACACGATCAAGTATGTCAACCTACTTCGTACGGTATCTGCTTCGCGTCTCATCGCTCTAAAAGCGGTGAAATTATCCATCCATTTACCCAATCACTCTCCATCCATACATCCACCCAACCATTTTTAAATCCATCCGTTCGTCCTACCTGCCCTCCTTTCATCCATCCACATAAACCATTTCTACATCTATCCTCCTGTCATCCAACCATCCATTGGTCTGTCGCCCAACCATTCCTTAATCCATCCATCCATCCTCCCAATCAACCCATCAGCTGTATGTACGGTAAATCTGCAGGAAATTAAACCCCTGTTATGCTGGTCCCAAGCAACTAACTTGTTGGTATCCGTGACAGCAAGAGAGGTTCCGTTGTTCTCGTTACTATGGGCGACAAGTGCCCGAGGGGTGATGAAGCCCTTGTGCCCTCTATTCGCTTATCCCAGATCGTTTGTTTCAGTTCCTGCAGGCAGGCGTATTCTACACTGTCGACTTCATACAATGTTTACTGAAAGGTTGTCCAACATCGCAATTATCCCGACTGCCGGAGAAGCAGAAAAAGGCTTTGGTGCTTACCGTAATTGAGGGTTCATATTGCAGTGGCATGTGGCGATGCAGTCCGTAAAGGAATAAGTCTTGACCTCATCCAAGAATGGATGGCATGTGGCGATGCAGTCAGTAAAGAAATAAGTCTTGACCTCATCCAAGAATGGGATGAATCACAATTCGCCCTGTGAGACTTCAAATTCTTACGGCACGTATAAAAATGGATGAATTCTGGGGTGAGCCACTATACACCTCTGAAACGTCGGGGAACATCTACCAGAGTATACGGTGCATATTCAAAATTCGCTCTGTGGAAGTTCCCTTGTCAATTATCGATCCAGCTAAACCTATTAGATTGCATGATTGAAAACTTTTTAGTAAGCAATAAATTTAATTTCATAATATTTAATATCCTTAGATCAAAGCAGGCAAATAAACCAAAGAAAAAATAAATCAAGGTTTCATAATATTTAATATCCTTAGATAAAAGCAGGCAAGTAAACCAAAGAAAAAATAAATCAAGGTTGAGTTTGCATCTTTTCAGCTTTTCGAATTAACAAAATGCACAACAAATTGACAACTGCTTTTTAATATTAATTTTCACGTCCTGGGCATTACGTAACTCGCGATAAACCTAAACAAAGCAGAAGGGCACAAAAATATCCTCAATATAACATCTGAAGATCCAATGGCACAATCCTTCCATCGTTTTGTGTTTCCAGCAACGCGTTCAACATTTGTGCTGAATTTACGACACGGAATCCACACAACTCAGCGGTTTAACTGCCTACTCTTAAAGACTTAAACCGTATTCACGCCTCTTATTTCATTGTCCAATCAATAAATTCTCTGCCTTTTTAACAGAGATAATTCTTTTCTCATTCCCTTTACACTGTACTGCGTAATCGAAAGTCTTCTACTTTAAGGAAGCTCATTACTGGTGTTTTTTGCTTTTGAAATTATAGAGCTGAATCCTGCAGAAAGTTCAATAAGTCTTTTAACATATGGATTGATGACTTGAACATGGATTGAAAACAACAAAATGCAGCAACTTTAATGAAGTGAGAGGAATTTCAGTAGAAACGTGACGGAAGTCCCGGCATACTTAATTACATTGCCTTGGCATTTACAGGGACAGGCTGAGTAAAACAACGACAGCCAAGTGGTTCAAACAGAATTTACACGAATCCGCTTCATAGACTGCAATGCTCCTTTAAACCTGCTGCTATGATATCATCAAACACACAAG
The DNA here is from genome assembly GCF_000696155.1 of Zootermopsis nevadensis. Next base: position 875,100 of record NW_019059564.1, read on the forward strand.
AAAATTAAGGTGAACAAACAATAGTTCCGTACGTAAGCATGTGTCTAAATGTTGTAAAATTAAACTGATCACTTTGAAATATAGAAGAAACAAACTTTGAGAATAAAAAACTAAACACAACCAAGACAAAAGAAGATCTGCAAGGAATAACCATAATTTTGATGCCGTATGAAAGTCAAAGGAACAAAACTTCAAACTTTGTTTACTTAAATCAAATCTTACCGATGGAATTTCGATACAGCGATAATATGATGTGCTACGAAGCGCGTACATTATAAACTGGCACAAAGTCTGACACCCCTGTTTCACTGTTTGGAGACGAACCGGCTCGCTGCCTCGCTCTGTTTCCATGGTGACAAACCCACGCTCATCCCACTCAAGGTATTGCTCCAACAGGTACTCAAATTACGTAAACATGGGGCCCAACCTTAGGGTTGTACATTTATCATATACGGTACGTTTGATCTGAAATATAAAAAATATACGAATGTGCTTCTAAATATATCATGCAGAATGAAACTAATTCTAAAAACGCACTGAAAAACAATCCAGTTCGTTTTTCAAGATTTTTATGTTTTGTGGTTTATCGAACTGACAAGCGTAAAGGAGTAGAATTAAACAGTGGGTGTGAATTTCTGTTCCTTTTACCTCAACTGTGACGTTCCGTGTCACATACAGTGGTAATGTCGCATGTCCTTGCATCAGTTCCTATGAAATTTCAAAGGGAAGTGAGTTGAAACGAGGCACTTCGGTTACAGAAGTGACAGGCTATTGGGTTCATGACTTGGGCGTGATCCCTGTAAAAGGATTTACCTTTCGCCCCTGCAAGCCGGCCCAGAGTCCACATACCCGCCACTTACATGGTTACCAGCGGGTGGTTCCCCAGAAATAAATTGACTTCCTACCAGCGCCGAGCTTAAGATATTTCTGCACTTAAATTGCACAATATTTAACCCCATATAATTATTTACTATCAAAGACACGGACAGCAAATATTGTCAGAGACGATCTAACGGCTACTTTAAAACAACTATCATATTTACCGTAATTAATTTTGAATTTATTGATAGTTAATATTTCTGTAGTCTTATAAATATACACGATACTAAATTATTTATTAATCACCAGCTACAATAATTACTTTGGATAAGGATATTCTATTTTATAAATTATTTCAGTTCGTATTAGAAATGAAATAATACAGAGTTGAAAAACGTTATCCATTTTCCCAGTAGCCTGTATGTCTTGTGTGCGACATTATCGATATAAAAATGTATTTACATGTCTCAGATATTTGTAATTAAACACATAAACCATGACGCAAAATGAAAGAATATATCAAGAAGACATTTAACGAAAAGTGTCTGAATTATTCCCTGACAACTTGCTGATTAATTAATAAAAAACATGAAAATATCGTTGTTCACTTACTGTACACCGCACCTGAGCTTATTCCAAAGATACCGATTCGTCCATTAAAGAAAACATTTTGAAAATTTTGAAGGTAGTTTCCCTGGTTTAATATCGACATGTCGGAAAAGAATTCAAACCGCTTCCTTCAAGTAACTTAAAGTCTTTATTTACAATTGTTTGCCATTCACGTGCCCTGTACTCTTCAGTTGGTAGACCAGCGATAAAATGTATAAGAAAAATAGTCTTAATAAAAGAACAGAAAAGACAGACATCGTGGTTATGTTTGCACCTGGAACAGCTGGCCAGTTAACTGTTCTAAGATGTACGGCGTTTCTTAATTGTTACAAGAAACTAAAGTTTTAGTTTCTACGGTTTTGAAAACATATATTATTATTAATATATTACCGTTGTTTTTCATTACTAAATTATGTCACAGGTCTGAGGTAGGCACCTTAGTTTCATGTAATCCACAAATAAATATTAACATTAAACTGTAGTACACGCTTGCATCATCGTACATTATACATGCTGCATTAAATGTAGAACACCAATAATTTAACTGTAAAAGTAAGAATACAATATTGAATTTTACGAGTTATTTGAAAACCTTTCGACCTTTATTTGCCCAAAACTGACTATATTTGTTCGAACACATTTACGTTAAGTAAAGAGGAAAGATTTTTTAAAGTCCATAAAAATGAGATTACGTTTTTTCATCGGAGCCAGTAATAATAAAAGTAGCTCTTAAAATTTTATAAGCTACATTACAAGTTCTTTGTAAGATTCTAAGGAAAAGAAAGAGGTTTGCTGAGAGATAAGAATAAGGATGAAGAATTCATAAAATATATACTTTCGTTGATGGTTGTGATCTCTCAAAAGTTTCCCATCTGGTTGTAATAATTAAAAGATAAAATAAAGTATTAACTACGTAAATATCGACTTAATACAATTTTATCAAACGGCTGTTGTAAAATTCTTAAAATGCTTTTCTAATAAAACTGTATAAAATACAGCCTATAATTTACAGTTACAAATTTACAATAAGCAAACACCTCATTAAAAACTTCGTAAATACGTAACATAGGCAAATACAGAATGTTTGATAAGTCACTGTGTAGTTAACCACGTTTTGCCAATATTGCCAACGCTGCGTCATCACACTGCCACTGCCACTGCCAGTTTCAGTGTTGTCAGGTCGTACATTACTACATAACTGTAACTGCACAGCGACCTTTCGAAGACACTGCATATCCTTCACCGACCACGTGCATTGCGCTGTTAAAGAAGCCAAACAGCCAGCGCAGCAACATTCTGTAGCGTCCTCTTACGGTCTAGTGAAATCACCTTGGTGACTGTATCACCAGTGTCCACCTCATTCATTTTCTAGCGAGTCCCTCTCTCTGGAGAAGCTATTGTTAGGCGGAAAACCAATCAGGCAGAGTAGCTCCCATTGACACGGTCCTTTCCGGTAGCAGTGTCCAAAAAGCCTTCAGTACAAAGAGACTGCTCTGGACTACAACATGGCACACTTGTACCTATTGTATGAAGTTCATACCGTAACTTCATCACAGAAGGGGATGACCATTATCAATGCTGCCGTGGAACATTGGTCACGTGACTTTCAGTGACGTTGCTATGGTTATATGCACGTTACTATGGTTTCGAGGAGATCAGACCATGCGTAACATAACCTCACTTCCCCATACCAGGGTTTAATATCGCTAATGCCAGTAATTCGTCAACGCTAACATATTAAAGGTTGTTATTATTTAATATTACGCAGTTAAAGGCTGGAAAAAAAGTGTCATGACCCGCAAGAGGACTGACAGAGCTGTATCAGGCTACGGATAATTTTCATGATTATATTCGTCCTCGTTTGTTGAGTGTCACTCCAGAGATCTGTATCACTGCCTTTCTTCCCACACGATTATCGAAAAGACGGAACTTTTTCAACAATTTGGTACCATTTACACATTATCTGTGTATCAAACTTCATAAAATTACTACGCATAATTTTTTTGCACTTGCTAACTTCTTGTGAAAGACACATAGGAACTATATTGATTTCTGCATCTTTTACAATTTCAAATTAATATTTTATTGATAACTATAATGTCTAATGAGGTTCTTCGTGATTTGAACTCGTCGTTAAATATTATAAGTCCGGTACGATCAAGGAAGATGCGATAGACAGGGCACACACCATGCACAGGAGAGACGAGAAATGTATACAACCATTCGGGACCCATGAAGGAACAAATGACCGGACAGACCAAATCACTCTGTGACTCAGATTTTAAGTAGGCGGAAGGCCTTCGCAACAGAAGCATTTGCAGCATTTAGTCGACTACAGTGAACAGACACTTTCCTTCTGCTCATACATGCACAGAGCTCCAAAACGAGCATGGACGTGTGTCAAGAAGAACAGATGATGATATTCTAAAGGGAACAGATCGTATACAAAACAGGGATTGTTGTTCTATCGTGGTCCATTCTTCCGTGTGCTTTTACATCCGCAACTTTCAATTACTATGCAAATTCCGTACTAGGATGGAGTTACTTTTGCAAGATAAGGATGTAGAAGCTCCTGCATTATATTCGACCCACCAACCAATCAAGCCCAAAGAGAAATATTACCAATTCAGTGATTATTGCCTTAATACTTAAGCCTACACGTTCTTTAAGAAAATTTCAACTAGAGATCACAAAGCGATTACGATGATGATATTATTTAACGCCATGTCATGTTAGTTTCCTTGCCTTGGCATAACGCTCTGAAGTAGCATGCGTGGATCTGAAAATTCCAAGCATTCTTAATCTCGGCACTAGAGAGAGAGAGAGAGAGAAAGAGAGAGAGAGGTGAGTGATCAGTTTTATGCTCCGTCCCACGTACCCTAGATACCAATCTGACAAGAGGCAGGGAAAAAGACAAATTGCTACTGCCCCACGGCCTGGGGGCTCCCAACCAAACCTTCAATAACTTCCCTGCACCTAATCACGATTGGGGAACTTAGGAATTAGAACAAATGAGAGAAATAAACTGCAATTTTGAACAGTCCGGTCTGTTTAAACCTTGAATGCTAAGGCAGCACGGTGTCCGTATACTTCATATGGAACAGCTACTGAAACTATCAGTTTCAGGACATGAAACACGTTTCCTGATATTTTTATGATTTTTGTTAAGTTTCCTTTATTGTATTCATAATTAACGGACACTCACTCATACCACAATCTCACACAAATTAATCATACGTTTTAATTTTTTAACAGAGCCTCGTTTTACCTCAAATTCACGAAGAAATGTAACAATTTTATTACATACAAAGTAACTGTCGGATACTTTCCTTAATATAAAAACAAAACTATTTCATTCTACGTCATACAACGTGGAATAAACATGTGTAATAGATTCTGTCAGATTATTATCCTGCCACCAAAGACGCTCAAAACAGTGAACTTAGCTTCTTACAATTCTCCCCTTTACAGTTTACATCGAACCCCTGCCACGAATCCTAAATTACCCTTTCAGAAGCAGATACACAGGGAAATGTTTCTATCATAACGTATACAGTTTCTACCGACAACTTTATACAAATATATTTATTTTTCCCCACAAACAAATATGTTACAGCCTACACATAAAATCATGGTCTTCTTTGCTTGTTACAAGTTGTCAACCATCCAACAAAGAAGCGTGTTAACCCCCACCTGTGAGCGCCACAGCGCTCTTAACAGGGGGCCTCGACTGTTCATCTCCGGAAACTGCTGAGAGTCGAGATTGAAAATGTCGGGTGGCACAAGAAGTAGACTGACTGCAAAAGAACCAGAAGAAGGTGCAAGACTTGCGTGCAGAGATAAAACATGCTGCATCATTGCGTCAGAAATTACTTTTCGGAGCAGAAACGGGCGACTATTTTTACTCGGGGACCAATCGGGTCTGCTTCAGAATGTACCAGAACACACATTCATGTTGTTATTCACCAACTTTTCGGAGAATAATATTGCCACCATCTACAGCCCTCAACTAAATTTTATTTTAATAAACAAGGTCATACAGAATCTACAAAAATATTTGAAATGTTGTCGTTCACAAATACCTGGTGTTCAATTCTGTATCTCTTGATCTGGATAACAAAAAATCAATAGCTTTTATGGTATAATCTGTAAAGAAATGTACAAATTTTATAAAAATGCGTGAGATTTCTAAATATTCACTTTTAATCAATTAATTATGAAATGGAACAGGCTGGAACATTTTTTAAATAAATATAACACTTCTAAAGAAACAAAAATCTCAGCTCATCACTATATATTGTCAACAACCTACATTTATTTTATCAAGTCCGCTTAACTTACTGTCAGGTTATTAATGTCTATGTTACTATCTTTAACATTAGCCGTATAAACTGAAATAACAGACAGCCATCTTCAGGTTATCTAACGTTTCGGCAAACACTGCACCTGCCGCCATCAGAGCGGTCGTGTATTGCTTGCGTGTTCTTGGAATGTTTACACAGAACAGATTGTAGGTTGCAAGTGAGACGTGACACAACAGATTGAAGGAGTGACATACACGAAAACTGGAGTCATATACAACACTATCAGCTTCTATTTCACTCATAATGAGAGACGCATTTGGCACGTGGCACTCACTTTACTCATACCGTATAATGTTGTTCCTATAATTAGTTTAAAACGTACAATTTTACTGACTGACGTGACGTACATTAAATTATATTCACCTTTTATTCACAAGTAATTTATATTAGCCTAAAATATGGCATACGCATATTATACATTTATGCTATACAATGTATGATAGGATAAAATGCGGTAAAGTTTTTCTCATACCACGTAAATGTAACGTCATCGTTAACCGTCGTAAGCTAACCTAAAAATATGCTTCCTCTGCAGCAAGGCACTGAACTTCAAACTTCTAATCATCAATAGAAAAATGTTTACACTCGCGGGGCTCAGAGGGAGACCGGCGCGTCCTCGCATAAAATCGTGAAATCGGTTCAAAAACAGTTGTAGCAAATCGTGAACTTTATGGAGTCTGTAAATTTGAACACGGAAGTAGGTCACGAGACGTGACTTTACCTTATGTTTCATTACACCGGTGTCTTGTCTGAAACTGCGCGGCTGATGCTTTGTGTTTCTGACACTGCACACGTCTTACGTTAGTACCAGCACGCTATTATGCACATAACAAGAGACTTGTGATGAAAACCATTGTACTTCTGTATTGTGGCATTAATTCGTCTCAGTTTAGACATATATTAATTTAATTTCTAGTCACGCCTCTATAATTACCAACGGAATTCGCTGTAAGAATAACCCTCGTTAAACACGGGAGTTGCGTTCCTGCAAATCGCCGTGTATATTTAAAACGCATAAATCTGTGATGCTAAAGTTATCTGTATCACATTCCTCGATAAGTTTCGAGAAGGTTAGACGCAGGTAATAGGTTTTAAAATTTGGCTGCGGATGGGATACTGACGCACCTCATAATATCGGGCAAAAAATGTTGCAAAGATGTGGATAGCGAGTGTGTATGTTGACAGTCACCTGGACAGCGAATTACTTAACTGATCAAATGAAGGCAGATGAAATTGGTGGAAAATGTATCACGTGGGTCGATAGGCTATATAAGAAATTCATACAAACTGTAGTCTCAGGGAAAGCACAACTTTGGGAGATTTAGATATAGGTGAGAGGATAATATTAAAATGGGTATTAAGGAAGTCGGATCTATGGGTGTGGATTGGGTTAATCCGGCTTAAGACAAGATACAGTAACGAGACATTTTTAACACTGTAATGAACACTTGGTTTCCACAAGATGCATGAAGTCTGTTGACGAGATTAGCCATTATCACCTTTTCGAAAGCAACACTGCTCAATACGCATGTCTGAGATGGAGAAATGTAAAGATGACACCCATCTTCTTGTACCTTAACAGAGAAAATGTGTTCTTGTTTATAAAAATAGTCTTCTACAGGCTGTCAATACTTCACATCTGTTGCAGTCAATGTGTGTGATTAGAATGGGACAGAAAACGAGAATGTGACATGAAATGTAGATTAGCACGGAAATATAATGCATTCCATTCACATTCTGATATGCGAGGTGTCATTATTTCAAAGTAACAACCTTCGAATTGGACATTTATATTGTTTTTTTACAGTTGGAACACATTTGATTAGACTGGCATGTTCCGTAATAATGGGGCATGCATGTGATGACCAATACAAACATGACGCCCACATTATAAGCACGCAACGGTCACAGCTGTACAGAGAAGGGAAGGGAATGTGCTTCATCGAAACAGGACTATCCCAGTTTTTAAAACCACAATACTAAACCTAGTACTATAAATCCAGCTTCGGGAACTTTTCGATCTGATTTATATGAATAATGTTTGGGGG
>NW_019059564.1:886114-917245 GCF_000696155.1 Zootermopsis nevadensis
TCTCTGCGGTCGTAACCAGGACGACGTTGCTCTAACAAGTGGTTTCCAGAACAATCGTTTCTCTGGCAACGTCGTGACTATATTGCTCCACCTAAAACCTTCTTATTGGTCAGAAACGCCCTAGTTACGCCCTCGTTTGAATCGTGTAACACCCATGTACAACGCTGCCATATTTTATTAAAAATATAAATCATTGCGGATGTTTAAAAAAGTTATTTTTGTGTTTTTGACGTAAATACGTCTATATTTTAGGGTCAGTGTCATTCCGCAAAAAAGTGTAACGTGTAAAGTGTAACGAAAAAGTGACAGGTAAAAGTGTTAGAAAAATGTGTAAGATGGTTACCTAGGAAATATCAACAATTTGTAAATATGGACTGACAGCAATGGTTACCTAGGAAACGTAATCTGTTTATCAACAAATCGAAAATAATGGTTATCTAAGAAACATCTATTTACTTGGCATTTTTGTTACCTAGGAAACGTCATCTGTTTACTCGGCATTGTTGTTACCTATAAAACATTACATTACATTAAATTATATTACTTTACATTATATTCAGCTACCACAGAGCCATCTTAAGCGTAACTAATTCAAGTTGATTTAGCAATGTCTTAATCAAACTTATCTCAATTGTAAAGCATGTATAAAGGAAATATTTAGAATAAAGCCAATATATAAACTTCCTTTCCGTACAGACGTATTTACGTCAAATTCTCCGGAACAATTTTTCCACTGACTATTTTTTTACAAAAATTAGCAAACATATAACTTTAAGGACTTCTGTTCAGAGTTAACGCGACTTGACGCCCGAGAGGACTTTATCACGAATCAATAAATAGTAGACATTTATCTGTTCAATAAACATGGCACTATCACCAAGTTCAATTACAACTCGACAGTATGTGTACACTAAGTTAGTTAACATCCGAAGTAACAGATGATTATTTACATCTCGGAACATCATTTACAGATACGGTACTCTAGAAGTTTCTATACGAACGTCTCATCTAGATAATGTGCGTTCTGTAGTTCTTATGGAAAAAACATTTTTATTATGATATGATCTGCTGTCCATTTGCAAGTGTAACATCAATGATAATTTATATTCTTGCTGGTACGTTAGCCTACATTCACAATAGTTTACTAAGACGCAAACTTAAAGAAAGATTTGAGATTTTCACGACTCGAGGCTACAAATCCTATCGGGAAATCAATCGTTCCAATGCTGATTTAGAAATCAACATCCGCTTGGAGAAAGTTACACGAAATTTAAAAGACTCCGGGGTAAATCAATTTGACTTACATTTTATAACTGCCTACATAAATTATTGTTCTAAGCAAGTATTTGGCAAAATGGTGCTGAGGAAATATTATGACCTAACACAGAAGAAATTTGAGGAACTTGAGGAAATCTGAAGAGCATTATAATTTGTTCTCTTCGCCGAATTTTATCAGGGCACTCAAATCAAGATCAAGACTTAGGCATAGGTGAAAGGTTAATTTTAAAATTAACCTTAAATAAGTGTTTTATCTAGATGAGCGACTAACCACTTCTCAAGAAGGACCCTGCTGGAGTTAGTTCGCTTTTCTCCGCCACCTTCCACTTAGTTCATCTTATCACCTCACTGCTCCACAGACAGACTTTAAAACAAGAAAGGGAAACTACTGAAAAAAATTAATTCATCACCACTAATATGAAAGCTTCATTCTTAACAGAACACAAAATGATAGTGATAACAAAAGAGGGTGATTAAATTATTTGAGCAGGAGTGAGAGTTTCCTTCCTCCTCTCATTTTGCATCCTTTGTCCTCTTGTCTCTTACTCCTTTTCTTCATCAACTCCTCGTCATTAATCACCACAGTTCACGTCTGCCCCCTCCACTATACACACAAGTCACGTGACCCCACATAAACCTCAACTCTGATACCAAGTTTGCAGTGCAAAACAGGCATTTGGTATCTTCCTTCGTAAGTCCCTTTTCGAACATTCTGTTCTAGCCCACGGAGTGAAGGAGTCAAGTCAGTTCTGTGCACAACGTTGAAAAACGAATATTATTATTTGTATACACGCTCTGTCGCTGTCTAAGTTAATCTCCCTTATATTGCAGCTTTCGAAATGTAAATAAACATGTTTTGACAATCTTAATGTTACTATAATAACATATTCGCGTCGTACAGACGTGACACATTAAGGGTCACAGTACTGTAATTGTTTTAAAAACTATCATAAGTTATTGGACATATCTCTCATTACTATTCTTCCAAATTATATTCAAGAATTCTGTCTGTACCGCTAAGAAAACACAACAATTTTCTCTATTACTAAGATGAACTGGTTAACGCTGTCTAAGAAAATAATTTGTATTTGTTCTGAGATTCATACGAAATGTATAATAACGAAAATGGATAATTGCTGATTGCGAAATCAGATGGTACATATAGTTACCACTAGACTATAAATCATTAAACACTGCTTGTATCTTTGTCTACAGTGCTTCGATTAAAGCAGCACTGATCGTCAACAGTTATATGATTTATGAGAAGGAACAATATAATTTAATGAAAATTTGGTAGCTCAATTTAAACAAACACAGAACCGTGTTGACTTATGTAAGTTAATAAAGTAGGAATTTTATTTGTTTATTAGTTAGCAGCTCATGAACACAGAATTGTATCCAGATAGTACAGCTACACTGCAACATATCATCTCTTATCAAAATTCGTTATGTCTAGACAATTGAAGATCTATGTCAGCAGATTTTCGACCATTAATTTAATGTAAGTACCATCATAACAACGAAAAATGTTCTTAATTAATGAAGTGCGAAGCATTACACTTTATTTTTATTCAAAACGTCGCTCTAGAATCGCAAAATAACAGCAAGATCTCGCATCTTCAAAAACGCATCAGATAATGACCTAAATGTTGTAAGCTACGGTAGAAAATACATCTGAAAATTGTATTTAGACACATATTCCCCTGAACCTTCGAGAAAAAAGTTCCACAGCGTTTATTCCAGCTTTCAGAACTACATTCATGGTCTTAAAATAATTTAACTGAGGTTCTTTTAATTCTTGAGGCTAGATATCTACAGTAAGCCTACTGACATGAAACGTTTTGTGCTCTTGCGTCATTCTTGCGCAGAGCAGTCGCTATGCACCTTCGTTTGTTAGCCCGTAGTGACAAGGTATTACTGATGATGTGAACAAGGGACTGTAACATGACCACTAACACGTATCACATACCAACTCCGCCATCTGTAATACTGCAACGACTAAGGACGCTCTGCCACAATTAACCTGATAACTCATACGTCAGATGGCTCCACTGCTCGCACGTATTACAATATATTAGTCAAGTCACAAATTCGCATACATTTGTTTCGTGTAATGACACACCGCGAGACAGATGTATCTTTGTCAGACGATTTGATGATAATGGATTACGAATTATTGAGAATGTGGGCTCGATTTTTTATCGTAACTGCAGGATGTATCAATTGAACGGAACGTAACAGCAATAACACACTATCGTATACAAATGAAATCAGAAGAAGGTACACTCTCCTGTAAATCTCCAGTTAAGATCACCGTTATTTCTAGACCGCTGCTCAAACCGGTTGTGTAAAAGTTGTGCAGGCCCCAAAGTGGAGTAATCACATTCAGAACGCGTGTTCATTATCGATAATTACCTCACACATCGAAATTCCTTCCTGTCTTTAGTGAAACATAAATACTGAAGATACTGCTGCCTACATGGACCGAGAAACACTTTGCAAAGTCACATAAAACAAATTAAAAACACAAGTTAGTGCTTTATTCTAAATAAAAACTAAAAAAAATTAACTTGTTACACTAAAGTCAACAAAGCTTACAAAAACTGTTGTAATTAAGGTTTTAAATGTAAAACACCCTACATAGTTTTATGCATACAACAATTCTCTGGAAGTGTTCCGAAATTTAAGGAAGCAGTTCGTTCCGTACCTGAGGTACAACAAATTAAGAATTGTAACTGTTACATCCCAATTAACAATTAAATAATTGCCCTTTGAAAGATAGAACTAAATGAATAAACTTGTAGGACTGCAACAAACGTTACTTGATCTGCAGGACTGTAGGACTGTAGGACTGTAGGACTGCAACAAACGTTACTTGATTTACGCTCCATCATTAGAAGCTGCTACTTCAAGGTCTACCGAAAGACCACATTCGACGATAAGCGATATGTCTTCCCTCCAGCGTAGCCTATAGTACGAAAATTCGATCATCATAAGTGCAGTAGCGAAGGATTTAGGTCGCTTGTTGACTCGTTCCGGTCTGAATCATCCAGAAATCTCTTTAAAGATCGCATTCGGTTCCTTAACCCACGTGGTTTGTAGTTCCTTAATAGTTTAGAAAGTCTCTATCGTTGTTTTTTGTCAACATGTTGAATCCAACTGCGTGTTTGAGGATTGGAAATAATGGTAAGTTGTGTGGACTTGCATGGAAATATCAACGCTGCAGAGGATCGTACTACCTTAGCTTTTGGCTGCTGATTATTAATCTGGTTATGAAAATGCTGTCTTCAAGACTGCAGAGAGTTTTAAGCATAAACAATTCCTTTCATGACTCGGTCTTCAAAGCCTCGTCTGAGATTATTTTACGTTTTAACTCTCCGCTTGCAAACACTTAGGCTGATTTCTGTGCAAGATACAACAGCTGTAGACCTACAGTCTTGTTAAGAAAAAATATTAAATTACAGGTTTAACGCCACTCTAGATATGATCTTGCATTCTGGCATTCTAACAACCTATGAACCCACATTTTCTGCGTATTCTGCAGTATTTTTTCGCTTAATCAACAATTAGCCTATTACCGTGACTAAAATATTGTCTCTCGCGGAGACCGAACAATGAATCGAATTTACGAATGGAATAAAGGATATCTTTTGTTTCTATACATAAGCAAAGATATATCGTCTGTTCTATAGGTCCGACTTTCAAAGTTTTATTTTATATTCCTGTAATATTACAAAACGAGTGATAAAAAATCCTTTGCATGAGAACGCTCATGTAGCAAGTATTCACTGAATACAATCCATCCGTTTCTCTCCTATAAAGCTGGGACGTTTGCCCCTCAGTTCTCCCTTGTTGACGGAGGGCTGGAGGGAATTGAGCTGCCTCTGAAAAAAGCAGGAACGCAGGGTGGCGCCAACCTGGCTGTTCAAACAACATAGCAGCTATGCAGCAGTGAAAGAGGGTGAGTTCTGGGGAGGGACTGTGGTCAATGGACAGATTTTAATTACATCACAGACCCTCTTCACATCCTGTCCCTCACTCTCAGCCACCGTCCCCGGGCTGCAGTTCGTAACAGAGTAGGCGTAATATTTCCGGCAATACAGGACGCCTTCAGAAGAATCCTAAAAACATATTCGCAAACTGTTATCACATTTAGAAGCCGAGAACTTTCCCGTTTGAAGAAATTAATCCTTTACTACCGAATGGTAAATATCTGTCTCACTTGATTCAACAATCAATAACTCCGGATTTTGTATTTTTCGGTTCTGTATGATTCGAAATGCAAACAGCGGTTATTTTCTTAAACATCATAAACAAGTTAAATGGAGAAGTGTTGTGTTTTATTTGTGGTTCGGACACATTTATTAAATATTATTTAGATAGTTCAGGCTTCAAAGCGTGAAACATAGCGGTATTCAAACACCTCGCACGTCTCCCAATGAAAACACCTGGATCCAACTCGCCATCAACTTGTTCTTCCTCGGTCTAAGTAAGAGAAATACAAATTAAAGGCCAACAGCTCAGATGCAAATGCAATTAGTAAACCAGAATTCAAGAAACTCAGACAGCAAATAGCAGGATTAAACGGAGCAGACATTAGAGCTCCAGTGCGTATCCGTTCCCACTGACTGACTGCAGAACATCAGCCTGCACAATAATGTTTAGACTACTGACACGACGGTCATGTCGGCGGGGTTGCCGCTGCAGCCTGACGTGACCTACATCTGCACAAAAGAGAGAGACGTATACATTTGTCAGGTTAGAAATTTTCCTAGCAATTATTCCAGAAACGCATTTGCGCCTCTACAGGATAACTTAATATTTATTCCTATTACTTCTTTCAGAGTCTTTAACTATTCTTTCAAATATTTTAATGTTGAAAACTTCACTGTTTTCGTGTTTTGTATTGATAATGACTCTCTCCATGAGTATAATTATTTTTACGCGATAACTGTAATTTAACCTACTCTTATTGAAAATATATTTCAATAGCTGTACTGTGATAATTATGCTGAAGATAAAAAAATATGTGACATTATAAAGAACCTATAGTCCCTACTTATGTTCTCTCACTATCAAATGCACAACTCAAAAACCCTTGTGTGAGCAAAATAATTAAAATGTGTTTAATAGGACCCAAGACTTAACAACTTGAAACAATTGTACCTTCACGTAAGAAGATAAATTATTGGTTTATAACTCATTGCCGTTCACTTTTTATCCAGTGAATAAGTATAATGTAAAGCAATATTTAACCAAATATTTCAAATATAAGATTAAACAATTTAATTAACTTGATTTTAATTAACGAATCGCTGAATACACAGTGGTATTAACTGACAGCCTGAGTGGATTTAGAGATCTTGCTCCTACCTGCTATTATGTGACGCATCAATAAAGCCAGCCCAAATAAATGAACTTGTTTGAACATCAAATGTATGGACTCAACTGCACGTGTTATTGACGTATGTACTTCCTAAGGTCTAATCAGTGTTTCCGTGCTACTGTATTTCCTGCAGCGGACGGATAATAAGTATAAAAGGGAAACCCTTCTCGACAGCTAGCTCAAATAATTGGAAGCGTTTCCAGGAAAACAGAGGCGATATGTGAATATGGCAGCGCACACGCGCTGATCCAATATTTGAGAAGGATGAGACACGAAAACAACTAATCGCTTTAATATACATGGAACTGTGTAATGTTCCGTATCAGAGTTACGAGTGCAAGCTTTATATTGAAGATTTCTGTCTTCTGGGTTGTTGCGCATGTTTACCAATGTTTCAGAGGTCATATTGTGGTAACAAATTTTAGGAAACTTTCTGATATCAAACCATAAAAATCCGGTCAGTCGACCTCAAGTTGTTACATGCCAACAGACGGACCGACAGATAGACAGCAAAGGTAATACGCACATTTGTGTAAAATTTAGTTGTGTATGAGTCATAAAACGTCCAAAGATAAATACAAATACAGACAGCCAAATGTTTTAACACTGTCACATCTTTTATGTGTTTATCATCTACGTACTACCCACAACTACACGAATCTACGGACATTCCAGCATTCAGAAAGGCATATCTAATAATGAACCATAAATATATAATACTGAATTAAGCTGTAATACCAGCACCAAACACATGTACTTGGGAAAAACGGTTATAAACAAGCATTCATTAAAAACAATTTTGTTCTGTCATCCTACAGTGCGATCCCTAGGCTGGTTAGAAATGTAAACCTACTTGTATTACAAACATTTGATTTCGTTCTGACAAGATGTGTTGAATTTATGCCAGTAATTACGAGAGCATCTGCATCAGATAAACAAACTTCACATGTATCGCTTTGCATCAAATTAATCGAAAATCGATAACAAACTCTAAGCTTATATAACTGGAACGTCATTCGTGTTGTTATTATCAACATCATTCGTTTCCTGTGTAAATGAAAAAGAAATTTAAACACTACTTAAGGTTTATACAAACGTCAGAATTTACCTTCGAAGAGCACAGATTTTGCTGAAAGAAACTTTAGTAAATTAGCGGATCAACCTATTACCATCATCATCATTTCAACCATCACTATCATTAACGGCATTTTGAGTTTGATGTTTTTCATAATTCTTAACTGATTCTTTAAATTTCAGAACACTTTATTCCAGACGACATTTCGAGGAGTAGCAAGATTTGTAAAGTCACACTTACTCCTGTTATTACTTAAGTACCCCGCCATTACGACGTATGAAGGAGGTGTGACTGGACCAAGACTTTGACCACGACACTAAATGAAGGTGAGCAGTCACTTGCAGGTTTCAATTCGTTCTTCTCGGGACACAACCTCTGATATGCAATGACAAGAAATCTGAGTAGACCGCACGGTAAGCTCCCATGACGAAGGAAAGATGCATCTTGTCACTAAAGGATATCGAACCCTAATATACCAGTCCGAAGTTACTTACTCTCCTGACTAAGTTACAAACGTCAAATCTCCATTAATAAAAGCGGCATATGCGTTCATCTTTGTATGCGGAGTGTTATTACATTACACTACGTTCAGTGTAGATTGAACCTATTTAAAACTCCTTGCATAACCAGACTAGATGCGTGAAAATAGCTCTAGCTGTCCGGGATAACCTAATATAGAGAGTCCTTTTACGCTGAAAAGGGAGACCGTTGGGGCGTGGGGTAAGTGAAGAAGGAAATTCAGGTTCAGAAGACGAGAGAATAGGTAGAGAAATGCGTATGAACAGGTTCACAGAGGAGGGAAGAGTAAAAGGCAGACCTTCTAGTTAAATGGGTCTTAGCCATAATGGGATTAGCTCGGAAGGCTATTGAGGAAGACACACTGGGCCCATTTCAAAGTCTTACTACCTCCAGGATTGAAAGTACGGAGAAATTGGGGTAGATGGAGGAAGTCATCTTGTACAAGCCAACTGAAGCACTTCTGGTTTCTATACCAACAAAACAATCTTGCGGCAAAGGTTCGGTTAAACTACGCTTAGGTTGGCCTGCAGTAACACAACCAGGGAGGGAATTCATTCCAACGTTGTTACTGGTCTCTGTCTTGACAGATCTACCAAGCTTCTTCAGGTACTGTCCTGGAAATGTAATAAACTTCTGATGCGGCATACAAGGCAATGCTTTTAAGAATTCAGAATATGGAATTTTACACAATACGCATCCCTTCGTAATATCAGGTTTTTACGGTAATGTAAATGTGGAAGGAGTTCTGCTTTGTGATGCCGTGTAGGTTATAGAAGCGTATCACCTCCATATTCAGGATAGTAGAAAACACTACATTATAACCCACAACTTCAGAATTGATTATTTTTTAATTATTTCTCAAAAAACCGACGCGTTTTGAGTATGCTGAAGATATACGATTATATATTTTTTAAATTATCTCATCCGGCCATGAAAATATTAACTTCAGTCATGGAAGACGTCAGTACCTTTACAATCAATGCTGAGATTAATTAGATATCTGAGAATTCGACTGTAGCTCTGCTGGTTAAGAAACATAATTAATTAAATATCTGAGAATTAGACTGTAGCTCTGCTGGTTAAGAAACATCCCCATTTTACGAAACCGGACGATTATGTAACGTTTTGAAAAGGGACCACCACCGACTCCATCATGCAGTATATGTTAAAACGCTAATTTTAAGACTCGTTTTAATATTATCATTTAATGATGATACAGAATAGTAACATGCATTTATCTTAATCCTCTAAAGCCGAAGATAGTCGAAATAATATTTAAAAACGCAAACATAACTCTTCGCATTTAGTAATATCAACTGGATTTGGTGTTTAAGGAAATAATGACTTATTACGGTGAGAATCATACAAAGCGTACAAACTAGAAATGAATAGTTACTGACTGTTGAAGCATTTGGGACACACAACTGACACTCAACTTTAAATGATTGATTAAACTCAGTTCATGTTAACAATTTTTTGTTAAATGAATTGAACATCATTTTCTGCCCTTATTACTTAAATATCATTGTGCCTCATTCCAATTTTCCAACACTGATACACCAATTTCGATTAAACAGCATTCGAAAAGCTTAAGATCTTTGAACTGCTAGTACACACTGTCTACTCTCAGATTTCGCACTACGTGGAACAAAATTCTCTATTCTTTCTGAAACCCATTTCCTACGTAACCATCGCAGAATACATACTAGGAATTAATGAGTATAAATCAAGAAACCTTCTGTGAGATTATATTTTTCATCTTTCTCCCCTTATTTGCTAAGAAAGCCATTGCGCTCCGAGACTTTTAGGTGGATTTGCTGCAGAATCCTAGAGCTGCTGGCATCACGGCAGTGAATACTAACGCCTTCGCGGTGACATCAGGATATGAAGGGCTCCTGAGTGCAGTAGCGGAATAACCAACAATAAAATACGACGTTAACACTTAATCATGTTTAAATATTAAGATAAATTTATCTTAAATCACTATTATATGAAACTTCGTTCTGAATCTCTAAACGTTGTTTAACATTTCTTTCACTAAATATGTAAACACCATTTTGTATTTCACGGATCAGGTTATGGGTTAATATCTGAGACTATGTCCTATTATTGATACTATTATGTTTCACAGCAACTAAATTATTTTAATTTTGAAAGACGTAATCTTTATATCTTTGTTTTTCCTCTGAATTATTTAAATATCTTTCCATAACTGACTCCATTTTCTAATACAGTGCATCTTTTACATCTTTATTTAACCAGAGGGAGGATATTTGGTTTATTATGATGTTCATATCTGTCAACAGGTTTATCCAAGTAAGGGGTAAAATTCTTATTTCGAAGAGCGTGAGAGAAATAGCACGCACATCTGCAACACGCCGTCATAGCTGCTCCCGACAATAACAACATACAGGCGTGTACGCTGTTGTTCTTTGCACATAATAGACTACAAGTTTCCTTCATGCATTAATAACTGTAAGTACGTTGCATATCCTTGTAACTCTACACACATACTCCTTTAAAGAGCTGTAATATTAATTAAAATTAATTAAAAGGCGTGTTAATTAACAAATTAAAAGAACTGAACTTCTAAAATGTGAGTTATAAAATTAGAACCCAAATATTAAAATTAACATCAAGTCCTCGAACAATACCATCCCAATCAACGATTTAAATTCCATACGAAGTTATATTATTTAAACATAAAAGAGCTCAATGTGATAGAAGTTTGGAAACACACTGAGTAACGTGGCAGTCCAAGGCGTAAGGACACTTTCCTAAATTAGGGAGCACTGCAGACAGTAAGAATATGTACGATGTTGCATTTTAAAAACCTTAATTATCCAGTCTACTACAGATACCGCTTAATACAAGCAAATATTTTATAGACCGCGTCTGTAAAATGACTGTTTAGTACTTGCATCAAATACGTTCATTACACCTGACGTTTAGCAAAGTACCAAGCTTTGCAGATGTATAGAGAAATGCACGTATAGCTCCACGTAATTTTGATCCTGGCACACACACACACATACGAACGAATGCACATGCACACATGTATATACATTAGACGTACACAATTAATTATTCATGTTTAAATTAATTAACGAATATCTGCATAATTACGGTTAACACAATGTAGTAAACAATTGTTTTATATTTGTGAAAGTTCGTTGTTCATGACAATGATAATACGATTTTAAAATTAAGAACTTTTATACTGTAGATTTTAATGCTGAAAAAAGTGGATAACGTTCAAATCACAACACACATCAACATAAATCTAATTACAAGTTTTCAACAACAAAAACAACATTTATGAAATAATAATAATAATTATAATCCGAAACAAAAACGGAACTTGCCTCTTCATTGACATAGCAATACCGACTGACAGGAATGTGATTAAGAAGGAAGGTATGATGTATGTGGCACTTGCTAAAAACAATATGGATCCCGGAAATAGCTGCTGCCCTATGTACCTTAGGGACAAGGTCTGTCTCGGGTACACGGAAGTACATACCCCATAAAGTGGTGAATAGATGGGATAATAATAATAATAATGACTATAGAAGAGATGCATGAATCGTTACGTTGAAGACTTCGTGTTTAAATAGGGCAGCAGTCTAATTTAAAGGCTTAAAACTAAAATTAGAAATTTGTATGAAGGCTTACCGGGATTATCGGGATAAGTGTAGTGTTAATCTCGCCACATTAAAGGATCTGTACCCCTAATTGATCAATTGTGGAGTACTTACCTGAAACAAAAGAGAAACAACATGATACTTTAAGTTACACCAATATGTTGAACTCAGTCTTCGGAATGCAATGTAAAACACTAAGAAAAACAAGTGTACAGAAATCACAAGAGTACTTCGATATCAGTTTATTTCTTTATTAAACTTCTGAGGTTTCGCCTTTTTCTTCCAATTACGCGTTTCTGAAAGCAGAATGACCTGTCTATTTAGAAACAGAATTTAGTCAAACTACAAGAGTCAGCTTTCCTTGGCTAGAGGGGGAGGGGGGTTTATTTTGATTTTCTGATGTATACGAGATATATGTAAGTGTAAGTACGGTTGCTGGCAGGAACTTACCAGTGGAACGTACTCAGGTTGGGTTCGAAGTCCTAGTTTAGAGACCTACCAACGTCTTGCATGCGGTAAAACACCTAATAAGTCACAATTTTGTGCAAACGCGTTTGGTCCATCTCCATACAAAATTTCACATTCCTAGCTGCAGCTGTTCATTATTTAGGTTAGAAGCTAATGGTCTTTAACCGTTAACCATAAAACGAAGAGCTAAAAGGAAACTAAGGATTCATACTTGAATCAGACGTATTGTCATTTTACATTGTACAGAAGAATTACTTCAACAAAAGTCTACATATTTCATATTGGGATGTAACTTTATGTCAAAGGTCTAAAACGCCCTAGAAATTAAGTGTAGCCAAACAACAAACATATGAGACATTAATGATACATTGCTGCAAATACGTTCCCTGTGTATCTTCTTGTATGAAACACATTTTCTGGTAATAATAATTTAAAATTAGAGCACTTTGTATGTGCAACTACAAGAAGTAAAGGAAAGGATTAAAATGTACCTCCACACGTTCAATGAATCTTATAAAAGCAAAGATGTGAGAAGATACATGTGCAAATTATGCTCTTTGAATGTATCACAGAAACAAGATGAAATTAATACATTACGGGACAAACTTTTATCCGTAGCTTTAAGTAGGGATTACAAATTCAAACAGCTTCACGATAAATTTAATGGTATACCAGCCGAAAGGCAATATTCCTATTGAGACACTAGGACTCCTGTAATGCGAATACATCACAAGTTCTCAGTCTGTATCACATGCAACTATAAATAAGGACCTAACTGGTGGAAAATACGAAATATTGAAATATAACCGTCTTAACTTCAGTACTTTAAGCTGATTTAACTCCAGTGAAGCATAAATGAGTAAAGGGTGGAATACGAAAGGGCGTCTTATTCTAGCAAGTTACCGTACACAAATATTCTAGGTGTTACTTCTTTATAACGAGAACGGTGCTTAGAGTTCTCATGCAAAGATGAGCGGGCACACGAAAACACAAATTACAGTGCTTCTGGTATAAAATGTAGTTTAAAATAAAATTTGAATATTACAGAATATTTTTCTTCGTTCATGAAACTGCATTGTAATTAATAATCAGCAATGACTCCTGTAGAAAGAGGTTTCCTTGTAGAGTTCTTGAACTAAATATGGCGACAAGGAAGACAGTAGAAAGCTTGAATCCTAATAAATATTTAAAATCTTGTGTCGACCTAATTAAACGTACAGTTACAATCTGACACGGTATTTTGTATGGACAGTGAAACTTAGTATTTCATATAAACAAGGAAACACGTAGTCTATTGAGAGTTTTGTAGATCAGGGTACTGAGAAATGTAATTGTACCTAGGTGAGGGAAGCAAGCGAGCTTTGAAGAAAAATACACAATGAGGAGTATCAAACAGTGTAATAAATACATGGAGTGGAGTTCTTATTGGAAGGCTTAATAACAATTCAGCTAGCCATCTTACGTTCCGCTCTTCACCGAATATTATTACGACAATAACATTGAAACGGATGAAAAGGATACGTCGTACAACAAATGCACACAAAATTTTAATCTTATAACCACAAGTGGATATACTGCTTTGAGGACCTTTACGTAGAGGGGAATATAATATTAAAAATTATCTCAAAGAGACAGGGTGTATGGCAGTGTATGGCTGGATTTCATCTAATATCGGTCTATTGTAAATAGGATAATACATTTTCAGATTCCTCAATAGGCACAAAATTTCTTAACCAGCAGCAGAGCTATCAGCTTATCTAAAACAAAAACAAAAAGTACTTTGATTCGTGATAGCCTGTAGAGGTGATTTGTTTATGAATGTATATGACAGTGGAATTTTCAACTACAGTATACCAGATTTCGTACGTACTTGATAAACCTTTATATGTTAAAATGATTTAAACGATACTCCATCAATGTTAAGCTCATCAAAGATACTTCACGCAGCTCAAGACACAGGCTATTATTTCAGCTCCGACGGGAGGGAGCGTAGAAAGACCTAAAAGAATGACGGTGTCACGTGATTACTTATAACAGCATAATATAAACTGATGATGATGAAAAAAAATATATCGTAAAACGCGAACTGCAGAAGAGAAACGACGAAGCATATGTACAATCGCAGAATTATTCCAGAGAAAACGAAACCTTTGTCACAGTTACTGCAATGTGATGAGACTGCTGTCTGGTCAGAAGCAGCGGCGTTTGACTGAATTAGATCACCCGGTTTCATGGTCGAGTACCTGGCAGGGTATTTCAGCGACACGAAAATACTTCGAACAACAGGGAACAGGAAGGCTGCTCTTTTGTTTCATTTTGAAATTAATTAATTCCCTGTTATAATTAACATAGCTTAAGCTTTGTATGTTTTCACGCTAGAGAGATACTTCCGTCTTGGAAGGAATTCAAACTGAAGTCGCAAGTTTGGAACAACGCCATTACTTGTCGCAGCTCACGCACAGCATCGTGTGTTCTTTACACACGTGTATAAGTAAAAGACACCATTTTCTCTGTATCGCATGAATTACATCATATACAAAATCATATTTTCTCGCCAGTTCTCTTCATTTCACTGAGTCTGGCCTAGTCTGTTTACTACGACAAATTTTTATATTGAATAAAGCAATTTACATCAGTATCAATTTCTTTATTTGTTATACAGGCCTATTTAACGCGTAAAGCAATCGCTGAGCAGTGTCGTGGCTTAAATAATAGAAAACACTTTTGATTTTATAATTAATATTTCGTACTTTTCCCCCGTTTTCACTTTTGATAAAGTGAAAAAGAGACTACGCCTATAAACATTTGTTATTTTTAACAGGATTTTTATTTAGGCAGATATCTCAAGAAATCTCGAGAGAAAAACGATCACTTTCGCCAATTTAACTTTCATATCCCATGATGGCGGAACGAATAATTTTATATTAACTTCGCCACCGACTGAATGATTTCTTAACGCATTTATCCCCCCTAACAACTAAGATTTGTTTCTTCCACCTTTATCTCTGTCTACCAAATGGCACTTTTCCGAGATAAATTCTCATTAAAATTACGTTATCATTTCATACGCCTCGCTCGCAGATAATGCGGTATTATCTACGAATTAGATACTTTTGTTGGGCATGACTGTACTTGCAAAACAACAAGTGGTTGTGGGGGCGACAGAGGGGCTGCGAAACATAAGTTGAAGTAACAATACGAGCGAGATAGTATGCTGTGGAGCAATTAGTTCGTGTCTTAGGCTGTTGTTATGCATATTACATCCTTCCGTGCTTTAACGCCTGCTTAATGATTTAAAACGGTGCTACAACTTGAATTTCAGTTCATGTAAGTAAGAAAGTTAAGATAATACGGTACCACGACAAATTAACGTTTTGACATTGCAGCAGGATTGGTAAAGTAAATCTGAAACAACACGAGTGAGTTTAATATGTCTTTTCATTTAAATGTTATTGTTACAGGCGTTTCACTCTCAAAATTCTCCGTCAGAATGAACCTGCCTCTTAGGTCTGCGAGGTGTTACGTCTTCACTGCAAGATGCAAATATCACATTCACTCCTTGATATTTATTGTAACAAAGATTCCTCCCTTGCGGCGAATTTAAATTGCTATTTTGCATTTAAATATTAACTTCAAGGCGCAAGGGAGAGTTGTACTTGTGCTCAAGTGTGGAGGCATGGGGGCAGTGGTCTTAGTATTATATGAAGGCCATTTGTTAGATTCACGCTGTGCCCGTCTTAAATCCTACATTCACCGGGTACTTGAGACGGTCTGAATATCATAATGAAGAGAGAAATTTCTGTCCTGCCAGCAATTTAAACCACATCCTCCAGCTCTAGCTAGCTAGTTACTTTATAAATTAGTTATTCCATATTATATACGTACATCCAGGTGCGTAAAACAATGTATGCTTTCTTAGCACTGTCATTAAACCGAAAATACACACCGACATCTGTTTCGTTTAAGGAAACAAGTGCAGTACTTAGCATATTAAGTAAGTCGTTTCAAGTTTTTAAGTCTACTGACACTAAAGTACCTCATGAATGTTTCCATGAAAGCATGTGCAAAATAATACCTTACTTCTGTGGTGTTATTGAAGACAGTGTTAATTACAAAACTAGTCGAAATGAAATAAGTGCATCCAGACATTATCTTTATTAAAAGGTTCAAGTGTCACTGAAGCACAACACTGCAAATACAGTGACAATCTATAGACTTACTGTTGGTATTGTGTCTTGATGTGTTTTCAGAATTTTCCGCTGAAATCTTAACCTCTCAGGTTTAAGGTTACCACGGCGGACAACCTGTCTATTGTGGTCTTCTGATTTGTGATGTAGTACAGAACTTCCAGAGGAATCTATCGCCTATCTTCAGTGTTAGCATCTGTTAAATTTCGGTCACCCCATTACGATTTGCGATTTATAAAAGCTGATATTCAGCATTGCGTGTCCCGTATTCGGCTTACAGACGATTATTTCAATTAATAACGACAAGGTAAAAACAAGATAAATGCAACACATCTTTCGCTGTTGAGTTGCTTTTTGTTCATATTTTGGTATCTGGCGATCTTATCTGAAGTGTCGTTATATTCTTGAACGTATGGAGACTATAATCAATTAAGGAGTTACGCTATCTGGCCTTAAACACCACAAGTCACTCTGCAGGTCGTCCGTTAAGTCTTGTTTATCGTTTTCGGTTGCAGATGTTTTCAGCACTTATGCAGACATCATTATAAGCGTCTTAAAAAGCCGCAGTTTTATAAGAGGTCTGTTTCTAGAAGCAGGAAAACCATTTTTCTTTGAAAACGTTCTGAAACCCGCTACATTGCGGCCATACAGTGCATATTATTTGTCTACCAGCAGCATCGCATGAACACTGTCCTTTAAAAATGTCACATCTTACAACAACAATTACAAACATTTGTTGTTCCCGGGGCCCATTTCCAAGTTGTGCTGACTGCACAACCACCCAACAAGTGGTCGTGAGCTCTGCCCCTGCACGGATATGCTACCCGCGCTACACGTGCTATAGCCTCTTGCGCCATGTTGCACCTTTAATGCCTAATCCCGCGTACTAAAGTGTACGGTTACTGACACCTGTTAAAATGCGAAGGCTTCGTCTCGAACAAAATAAAACAACTTCTTGTAGAAATACAGACGTTCGCTGCCCTTATGGCAGGCCTACATGGCCTGTCGACATAAGATGTCTTACTACTGCAAACACATCTACAAATTCAGTAATTTGAATACATGTGTTTTATCAGAGTTTATCAAATTTTAAAACAAATTAATATTTGAGGAGATTTAATAGGAAGATGGCCAAAACTGCATTACGAGGAGTTTTATAAATTGTACTCTTCATCACATATTAATGGTAAAACCAGACCAAGGATGGCGAGATAAGCGAACCTCAATTTACAAATGGAAAAAATTATAAAAACATAAAAAAAATTGAAGGAAACCCTGAAGGATAAGCCACTTGAGGGGGTTAGCCGTACATGGGAAGACAATATTAAACCTGATCTTAAATAAATAGGACGCAGAGGTGAGAAATAAATACAGATTAATGAATATACTTATCAGTGGAGCACTCTTGTGACGCGGTAATGAACCAGCTGATTTACGGGTAATTTCTTGATCACCTGTGCGAGTATCAGGTTTTCAAGAAGAATTATTTCATGGAGTACGTTAAACAGAAATTATCCATGAGAATAAGAAAAATGTTAAGTACATATAAAACGAATATCACTAAGATATTTGTAACTACGTTAGATGTGTCACAACAGACTTAACAACCGACATCACGTGACCATGTGACCACGCATTTCAGCTCTAAAAATTGAAAAGAATTGTATCTGAAGCCAGATAGTTACAAACAATGTTAGGGCCACACTCGTAAAACGTTTTTCTGACCTAGGGAGAATTTTTTAAAAAAAAATCAAATTTTTAGGTACTTTGGTTTGTGTAAGTTGGCATTATACCACATAAAGTAGCCCATTTTGTTGTGAAACTGAAAAGAGCATTGGAAACAGACGCACTGTATGCTATATGATTTAATTATAGATTCTGTCTTGGAAATTCTGACCATGAAAATATTGTCACAAATGCAGCAACTAGATTTTCACAATATATACATCGTTCTTCCACAGACATATGGATGCATTGAACAACAAAGTACTCATGTAACTGTGTAATGGGTAGTTATCTAAATCTATCAAGGCCATGCCTGTAATTCAAGTCAAATAATAAACTCGATACACGTATTCTACAAACAGGGGCCTATAAATAAGCATATTATACACCGTATCCAGCACAATTATTTCTTAATTAAAATTCTGTGTCTTGGAAGCAAGCTGAGAAAGAAATTTATATAGACCGACTGAGATAATAAGGTCTAAAATATTAAGCAGTGGACAGAACAAATTGCTGCTACCAGGAGATATATAATTTCCGTATCAGATTGCCTATTCATTGTTAATTTCGAAGGTAAACTTACGTAAATTAAAGAGAGGAAATATAAGAAGTACGGTGTAATTGTTCCCTGCAAGTTGATTTAAAAGACTGGACCTGACGAAAATTCGTAAGTAACTAGACAGTTCATACTCAGCTTTAAACTATCTTACAGGCAGTCATCTATAAAGGTTCATATTTTACAGCAACTTTTATCAGTACTGTAGATCAATATGGGTTCTGAAATGGGTTTAAGTATGTGCTTATGCAAGTTTTAACTAAGCTTAAAAGTTTAGAGAAGAACGAAGTTTCTAACCTCAAACTGCAAATAGTAACTGTCCCTGGAATTGAGAGTGTTTTAATGACCTACACATCCAAAAGTAATTAAAATATTGATATTGCAGCAAAGTGTGAAGGTACACACTATAGTCAAAAAAACATGTTTTATATATAGTTCCGTGTTTTATACTTTCACTACCTTATTTCAAAGAACACAAAAAAAGGCCAATGCTGACAACCTTTCTCCTACCTGACACTCCATCTCTAGAATTGACGGTAATTACTCGACACCTGCCCGATTTGCACTTGAAGCAAGTTGCGTTTCTGTTTCACCAACATTGCATTTGTGTCAATTTTTCGATTGCTGTGAAATGCGCTACAATGAAACCCTCTCAATGTTTACAAATAACTTGTAAAGCTTTGACTTTCACTCATATCAACAGTTTGCACAGCTCCAATGATTAAAACCGTCTTTAAAAACCTAATTCAAAAAGAAATTATCCGTCTTCTACGGTTCTTGAAGTCTCATCATGTCTCTGGTAAGTATTCTGAGTCAATTCATACTTCATATTCTGCTTCCTTAGATCCGTTTTAATAATATCCCTCCGTCTACTTATAGGTGTCCCAACTAGTACCTTCTCCTTGGGTTTCATGACTAAAATTCTATGTGCATTTCTTATCTCTCCCATGAGAAATTGATAAATAACAGTCAGGGCTATATATAACACAGCTGCCTTTATTTTATGATAAAACCGTGCTCTTATTGGTCACAGCTCTTCCTTGTTTGTATTTCTCAATTCAGACTTCTCCGTAGTGTCTACCGCTGTGGTAGACTGCACACTCTAGACCAACTACTATCACGAGCAGAGTTCAGCATAGGCAGTCATGGAGCGCCGTGGAATTGGAATATGGATTTATTTATCTGCCTCCCATCTAGTAGGTCGTTGCCATGGCGAACACACAAACAGAAGCAAGCTCTATCACCATGGCAACTACACAGTCCCCAGGGGCTACCTCTCTCTTATCTATTGCTGTCTTCTCGTGAGAAGTCCCACTGGTAAAATACACTTTGTTTCTAAAGTGGAAAATGATTCCAGTCATTTGTCTATTTATAAAGTTTTTCATTTTTTTCAAAAAGAAATTTATAAAGAATGGACATTACGCATCACTATAGTGACACAAATACAGATTTTACGTTTAGTACAGATACTGCAAGAGAGAATTTCTGTAAACGTATTTATAACAAAGAAGGGCTAATTAACGTCAGTAAGAGACATTACTGCTGGTTCTGTAATTAATACACTTCTCTAAATTGTGTATAGGTGGAGATGTAAATTCTATAACACAAGTCTACGGTACACCGTGTTACAGAAACATATAGGCTAATACACACTGTTCATAGCAATGGGAATTAATTATATTAATGAAATATAAAGTCCATTAAGCAGACTTGGAATTATGAGATCTTTACAAGTATGCCTACCTTACTTCATGTGTAAATACTACCCATTCAAGTAGCCAAAATACAACAAAGTATTCACCTACGAGGTTTATACGTAATACAGTCTCATGCTGCTCCTTTGTCTAGTAATTAACTACTTCCTTCACGTTTTGGCGCCAGAGGTATTACATCTGCAAGGATAGGTGCCCAGTACCAAAACGAACTATGTCCCAGTGACAAATAACGTTCTGTAAAGTGATTAAAACCACTCTGATCAAAAATAAAATACAATTTAAAGCAAAACTGGGAGACCATGGTTAGATTTCCAGCCTCCTTTCAAAAGGTGACGAGAGATGAAGATTTCGGTCTTCTGGGTTGTTGCGCTGTGTAGTCTGGTCGATGTTTACCAACGTTTCAGAGGTCATACTGCCTCCATCATCAGGGCGATTCTTAGTATGAAGATTTCTGTCTTCTGGGTTGTTGCGCTGTGTAGTCTGGTCGATGTTAACCAACGTTTCAGAGGTCATAATGCCTCCATCATCAGGGCGATGAGTATGAAGCCATTTAGTTTCAATATGAAGTAAATATTTATGTCCAAAGATTGTTTAACCAAGCTGCAGAAATCGAGTGAAACAATAAAGGTATAAATTACAATGGTGACTGTAGTAAACCATGAAAAGTTAAGTAATTTCCGCCTATTGTTATGGTCCATCCGACAACCTTAAATCAATGTTCAGTTCGGTTTGTTAGCTGTTACGCATACATAATCTGTAAAACAAATGTGACAACTATTTATGCAGTACCATTACTAGACACGTTGAACAAGCATGGATAAATAACAAGAAATTATTATCCACCAACATATGCCCAATATACATACAGATTTTAATTATTTACCTTTCTATAGTCATATGCCTGAATTAACATTTCTACATTTTGAGCAGTGCCTGGCTCTTTAACACAGACAGTTTCTTTTTGCACGTTTACTATTTAGAATGTCGTTAATTTCAGTACCAAAAAATTTGAATAATCTCATCACTTGAGAGGCCATAGGCACACAATAAAGTTCAGCTGAGATTATTTCACTGCACCTGCCATCAATGCCATCCAGAGACATCCTGGCTGACTCAGATGTGTTGACATTTTCTTCCAACGCTCCACCTATTTGTTAAAAACATGCCTAAAGACCGCGCTGCATCCCAAGTGCCGTATTGTCTCCTACTGACCACTTTATACCATTTAAGTTGCTCTTTTCAAAGACAAATTCGCGTAATTTTCTATCACTTCCTTTGTAAAAGTAGTATCAACATTTAAACCTCTTTCTGTAAGCGAATC
This sequence comes from Zootermopsis nevadensis, assembly GCF_000696155.1. Next base: position 907,989 of record NW_019059564.1, read on the forward strand.
TTTCATTTCTGATAGCGCAGTTTGGAAATACAAGATGACCCTGGGCACTGGAACGCACACATCATAATCCACGGAATCGGAAATCCCTTGGATTGACGTAATTACGATAAACATGTCTGAACACGTCGTGTCAGAGAAGTGACCTCCAGTTGTAGAAGGCGGAGAAGAATTTTACATATTTAAAGTTTATTTAACGACGCTGAATTGGAAAGGATGTGGAAGGAAGCGGTCGTAGTCTAATTTAAGGTACTATTCCGGCATTTTCTGGAGTGACCGAGGAAAAGCACGAAAAACCTCAGTCAGAATAGCCGGTCTATGGGCCGAGGGTGAGTAACGAGGAGGTGGCAGAATCACAGCGCGAATAAAGTTAATAAAGTTATTTTACCCTTAAACACATATTATTGTTTAACGTAATTACAAAGAATATTTAACTTTAAATTCATCAGGAAAAATGTAGCGCATTCCTCTCCTCCATTTGAGCAGATCAGATACAGTGTTGGTGCAAGAATATTTTTTTTTTCCCGTAACGTTGGCGGATTTTAATACTGGCGTTCGTCATGTTTATATAAGCAAATAGAAGCAAAGGCTTCAGGAACGTGTTTTCGAATACTTGCAGCTGTCGAATTTCTGTTTACAGAAAGTAAGCAAACAAGTCTGTGATCGGTGAATAAAAAATATGAAAGAATTGCACAAAATACAAAATATTAAAAATGTCCTTGCTTCTATTATAAAGAGCTGAAACCTTTAGTGCGTTTAAACACTGTGTATTCATTTAAATATTCTTCGAGACCTATGAATTAAATCTTGTGAAATTTATTTATGTTACAGAACTATGAGAATATGAATATTTTTCCAAAATATACTAAGAAATTACTGATATTTACCTACATTTATTGCTATTTATTCCAATTTCCTGTTTATGTAAATGTTATAAAATGTACAAAGCAGATGGGAGAAATAATAAATGCTCAAAATAAATGTGTTGAGGAAACACCTTTTGAAGGCGTCATTCGGAGATCGAGGCGTATATACCGAGTAAAACAGAAAAAAAAATTGAGTAAAATTATAGTAATATAATCTAGGTTGTTATAGATCAGGGCTGGGTAAGCGGTACATTTTCATGTTTGTTTTATCGAAACACCAGATTCTAATCTCGAAGTCTTTATTACTTAAGTTTATTTCTTTCTAACGTAAGAATGTACTTAAAATTGCTAATAAAATGTTAGGAAAGTGCCCGATATTTGGATGATTACGAATTATGAAAGTATGTTAAAGATGCACATCGAGTGTTCCAAGGTAAAAAATATATATAGTTTCTCTTCGATTAGTCGTAAACCAATCGCGAATACACAACTAAGTTCTTATAACATAAGCGACGGGGCACAAACGACAGACCGCAGTCTACCGAGCGCTGTAACGAATTAACATCTTAAAATTTAGAATGCTTTTCCTACACCGGCCTACAAAGTAGCTCGCCGAAAGATTTTAGCGTTGTCTCTTAGTCCCGCCTTGCAGGACATCTACCTGACAAGAAGGATGGCCTTGTCACAGGAATGCTTCAACTTTACGCGGGGTCGAGAAGAACAAGGAACACGGGTTTAAAATAATGAACCAGCCCACATCATAATCCCCCACCACCCTTAAACAAATAGACCGAGGTACACGCATCGCTACAATTAAGGCCCCGAGCTGCGTTAATGACTCGTCAGAGCTTCTCGAATTTCTTGTTCCACCCCAACCCTTTCCTAGTAACTGCTCCCGTTTTTATACTTCAACCCCCTCATTCACGTTTTGGTGTATTCCACGAACTACCTTCCTTTAACACTAGCTCCACTCATTTATTGCACAGGGTACGTTTTTGTCTTCGCATATTTGCAGCGAGAGCACTATAATTAAACATCACAGACTGAGAGAAATTTATGGGTGTGAAACTTAGTCCTTAAAAGAAGGTAGATATAAAAAAGGTGGAGCGTGTTTAAGAACAGGTGGTGGAGGAATATATTTGGATCCAAAATATAAAGTTGTAGGAGGACAAACAAAATGTATAATGAGGAACTTCATAATTTTTACACTTTACAAGCTTGATAACACTGGCGTGGAATGTATCGGGCTATAGAAGTGGTGCATATAAAACTTTGGTTGCAAAACCCGGAAGAATGGTCACTTCGGAGACCTAGGAGTGGATGAGCCTTTACCCGGGGATCAAGCAACTAACATCGGACCATTCAATTCTACCGGTGCCGATGTTTAGCATACGTAATTATTTTACTATTTCCAGAGTTGCTACAGGCTTTCATATCGCTCTGTTTCGGATGAAGGACGTTTACTTGTGTTAACAAATTGGGTTACGTTGGTTTAGGTTAGGTTAGGTTGGGATAGGTTAGATTGGGTTAGATTAGATTGAGTAAGGTTAGGTTGGGATAGGTTAGGTTAAGTTGGGTTAAGTGACGTTAGATTAGTGTGCTTTGGGTTTAGTTTAGGTCACGTTAGATTAGTATGTGTTGCCATATGCAGATCTTAAAGATTCTCAAGGTCATATGTATCCACGCTTACATATGCCAAAACGTAAATACCTGGTTGGGGATAATCATGTCAAAGTGTGGTCACGTATAGGTCAAGGTCACACCGAAGTCACGTCAAAATCGGCCCAATGGTTTGTTAGATACAGGTCTTTAAAATTCTTAAGGTTATATGAAGTCACGCTTATTTCTGAGAAACCGTAATTAACTTGTCGATCATACACGTCAAGATCATAGGGAAGTCACGATAAATTCGGCTTACTATTTACCCAGATACGGGTCTTTGAAAAACTCGAGGTCATATATTTCCACAATTACTTCAGCTAAACTGTAAATAACTGCTTGACCATACTCGTTTCAAAATCAGGCCACTTAAAAGTCAAGGTCATATAGAAGTCACAACAAGATCGTCAAAAAACTTTGTCACACACGTCTTTAAATTATCAAGGTCATATATTTTATCGCTTATTTCTGCCAAGCCGTAAATATCTGGCAGATCATATTCATGTCAAATTTAGGCCACTTACAAGTCAAGGTCATATGGAAGTCACAACAAGATCGGCCCAACAGTTTGCCAGATACATGTCTTTAAAATTCTGAAGGTCATATATTTGCACACTTATTTCTGCTAAACCGTAATTAACTGGTTAACCATACTCGTGTTAGAAAGAGGTCACGTACAGGTGAATGTCATATGAAAGTCACAACAAGATCGGCCCAATAGTTTGCCAGATATAGGTTTTTAAATTTTTCAAGGTCATATATTTACACCCATATTTCTGCCAAACCCTAAGTATCTGGTTGAACATATTCATGTCAAATCTAGGCCACATGTAGTTCAAGGTCATATTGGAGTCACAGCAAGATCTGCCAAACAGTTTGCCGGATACAGGTCTTTAAAATTCTCAAGGTCATATATTTACACACCTATTTATGCCAAATCGTAATTAACAGGTTGTCCATACTAGTGATAAAATGAGACCACGTATAGGTGGAGGTCATATGGAAGTCACAACAAGATTGGTTCAATAGTATGCCAGATATAGGTCTTCATATTTTTCAAGGTCATATATTTACTCCCTTATTTCTGCCAAACCGTACGTTTCTGGTTGACCATACTCATACCAAAGTTAGGTCACGTATTGGTCAAGGTCATATGGAAGTCACAGTAAGATCGGACCAACAGTTTGCCAGATACAGGTATTTAAATATCTCAAGGTCATATATGTCAACACTTATTTCTGACAAACCTTAAATAACTGGTTGACCATACTCGTGTTAAAATGAGATCAAGGACAGGTCAAGTTCATGTCAAGACCACGACATGATCACCCAAACTGTTTGAGAGTAAGAGGCCTCAAAATATTCAAGGTCATTCGAAGTACTATTTTCTCATGCATATACATAGATAAGTGAATGAATCTGAGTGGCATTGCACACATCACTTAGAGGTCACGGATATGTCAAGGTCATGTATTGGTTACAATATAAACTCAGTGCCTAATTTGTGTTGTTAACAAACAAAAAGTGAAGCCGTCATTCTACATGTAATGCAGGTCGCTCGGGGGGAGTGGAGGTATAACTCCTTCTCTTTCTTGACCTGGACACTAGATGGGGGTGAGTGGTCAGCATCACTCCCCGGACGCGCTTTACCTCCGGGGATGGAACCCTGTACCCAGTGGATAGGAGGCTGGGTGGGCCCCAGAGTCGGTCTGGACACAGAGGCTTGAGGAAAAATCCTCTGCCCCTGTCGGGGATTGAACCCCAGTTGTAACTAGTCACTATAGTGACTGAGCTAACAAATTACAAAGGAATTATGGCTACTACTTCACAGCCTACATATTATATTACCTGTTACTTCAGCTTTATGCCCATGTTACATTGTAAAACCATATTTCTATTAAAATCAATAATTTACTTTTTGTGGAAACTTACTCAGAATTATTTCTCGTTTTCCTGAAGTTATGACTCATATCCTTCCTACCCTCGCACCAGTCATGCCACAGAATAAAGCCACCAAAACATGTCTGTCTGAATAAGCCACCCGATCGAGTGACGTGTCGTAACAAAACAAAGTAAAATACTTAAATTCGTAGCTTACTTAAAAAAATTCCTTACCTGTCAAACGTTGAACGAATGTCGCTTCATTAGGTTTTATGAAGTCAAGAAGGAAAACAGATTAGTCCACACACACAAGATTCTTAGCACAGGTTAAAAATCACTACTGTATCACTATAATTACTTACACACACGTATATTATGTAATCTTCAAGCACTGTATCCAATGTAAATACACGTTAATGTACAAAATAAACTGATCAAATGAACACAAAATTCCCATGTGCATATGCGAGACGTCAAAGGACAATGACCAACAACTTTCGCTGAATGATGGGTAATCTACGAAAGGAGGTGAGGGGAAGGGGAAGTTGGCTGTTCCACGTGTCACAGAACGCTAGCTCAAGGACACGCTACCAACCACCTCTATTTCAGCCCAAAAAAATAAAGACACTATCCACTTACGACAGGTAAATCGTCTGTGCTTTATAAAAATTCATAACTGATATAATATCGAATTATTCTATCTGCTTTTGCGGGAGGGAAATGTTCACTGCTGTAAAACTACTGTACATGGGCACTAGAGTGCAGAAATGGAGTTGATTCTCGACTAAATACAACGTGGAAGAAATAAAGAGCTTAAATATGGGACGTTGTTCTATCTTGCATGACTGTTTAACTGTTAAGTTGAATATTTCTACGCCTTTCACCACTATATACTTATTTATTTATTTGTGTATGTAGTTGTAGTTGTCATTCCAATCAACAGGAAATCTAATTTAATTAAATTAATAGATACATATTTATAATATTTATTGATTGCCAGGCAACAATTTCAAAGTGCAAACAAAGGTACTGGCATTCAATTAAAATCTCAGCTATTTCATGAAATTATGAATCTTAATATCATGCAAAATATTCAAATCGATTTCCGTAAATAACATTGCGGCAGTACAAAATATTTTAAACTTTCTGTTTATAAACCATTGTAGTTGTGTATGAAATTTGGCACGACAGGGTATTAGGCCACTTACGTGTAAAACAGTTATGGATGCACCATTTATTCCGAGGTTAAATGCGCCGAACAACGCTTTACAGCCAATTGAATAAGAATTTTCTTGGATATTATCCATCGTCTAGTAAATATAAAACGTAAAAACGACGTTTCGGAGATGGGACTCTATCTCCGTCTTCAGGTTCCTACACAGTTGGGCCCACTAGATAGAGCTAATCCCTATCTCCGAACAAAGTAAAAAGTGAAAGTCCCGGAATAAAAAGGCATTACCACACCATCCATCCGTGGGACGTAAAAGAATAGTATGTAGAAATCAAAATTCATAAACACGATAAAGCCAAAAAACAAAAACTCACAAAAGGTGGGAATAAATACACATGAATATCAGCTCGAAACTCGATGCCCAACTTGGATTTCTTCGGAGATTACAGGTATCCAAATAGGAGATAAATCCAAACTAGGCTGACTGATAGGGTTGGTGAGTAGTGCCATGTGTGCTGCCTCATTGTATTTTCTGTAGATGGTATTGGGTTCTGTTAAAAATACTCTGGCTCCATCCCAACAGATGATTCAATGTAGTATATTATTTTATTTATTGATTACCTCTGTCAGAAACAGATACACTAATAGTAAAAACGCATAAGGTAGAATGAGAATAAAAATTTAAAATAACGATTTTGGAGAATATAGTGTAGTTCACTGCAATTTTACATTTTTGTTTCCTAATCACAAAGATCAGGTACAGAAAAGAATATAAATGTCTAATATAAAAACACAAATTGTAAAACATACTATTCCAAGTACGACTTCATAAATTGAATTTTCTCATAAATATTTTAATAACTCAAATTTAAATCCTTCGATGAAATTACAAAATGTACATTTTGGTCTTCACCGCCGTGAAAACCTAAAATCCCAGACATGTCAAAGTATGTAAATAAATTTGAGAAGAAAATGACAAGTAGGATTCCTTTCAATATTAATCCCACAATTCTTGTTGTGGCACATACGGTAAGGGTTACAACGTAATGGCTTGCGGCCGACTCGTACACAAATCAGACGTAATTAAAATACAAAGAAGAAGAGCATGACTTTGTCTTTGTCATTCGGCCATTTCTTTTTTCCACCCCTTTTCGAGATGAATAAAGAGTTTCACTTTAATTATTCTCCCCCTTTCCACTCATGTTCTCGCTAATGAACACCCCTGTGACGAAGCACAGCGAGTTTCTTGTTTGATCAAAAGCTTATTCCGACATTTTCGCACGTTAGCATTATAATATAAACTAAGATGAAATTGCCATCGTGTGAAAGACAAAAAAGTCTGCCCCATTTAAAAATGTCTGTTCTTTTTACAAGTTCGCTTCTTACTTGACATGAGATACTGCCTGTTGACGTAGAATAGGTAAGTATTAAACCGTTGAAACTGCAGTGGACCTTCTGCAGTAGGCTGATTATTGAGAGTGCTTTAGACAGATCTTCGTCCTTGCTAATTTCCTCGTAGGCCTTTTTTGTCAAATAATTTAATTCAACTACGACTAATACATGAACATTTTTGTTTCATTACTGTAGGATCTACGAATCAACAATATACTTTTCTTTAAAAGTTTTAAGCGCATCTTACATGAAGTTAAATAACTTAAATTATAAGTAGGTGTAATTTTCCATTAAGTCAGAAATATGTGATGAAAACATTGCATCATTTGACTTTTCCAAGTTGGACGTTCTGACAATAATACACTGATCTCAAGATAACCCTCATAAGGGTAATAATAGATACATATAAGACTGTAGTCTGAAAGTAGAAATTAACGCGTTGAATAAAAAATAATATTACTACCGACATTAACCTCCTCGGTTCGACCAAACTGTAGTATCGCATCCACAAATTACCCTATGATTTAAAAATGGTTCAATTACTTGTAGTTTTTCTAATACATCTGTTATCAACACAGATTAATATCGCGACTGAAAATATAAGAATGGACTCTTTTCTGTATATAAAGAAATACCAAGAGACAAAACAGGTATGTTTGTTTTACAGTTTCCGATATAAGCCACTGAAAATATAAAGACCCCATTATTGTGATGACAACTTGCATAAAATAGCATATATTTGTGTTATTCATATTGTCCTCAAAGGGCTCTGAACATTTGTGTGTGTTTTAATGGGCTCAAGAAGCAGTAGTTCCAATCCTGGGAACGATATTTGGTTTCAACCGTAGGACACAAGGAACAATTTTGTGATCTCTTAACTATTCCGGGTATTTTTGGAGCACCCAATCCAGGGATACTGTGTGAGCAATATTTATTATAATACTTCGCCGACCAGTATAAATGATGGTTTCCGGACTGAAAGAAAAAGAACATTCGCGGAACGACAGATATCCGCGGTTTACAGTCTGGTAAGCATTGTCCTTAGCACTACGGAATTCTCAAATATTTCATTGTCAGTCCTGTGAACTATTTTGAATACACTACGACGTCAGTGTCGGCTAACACGAACGCTACGGTACAAAACTAGGAACGGATCCATGTTTGGGAGAAAATCTTACGAGGGATGTTACACAAACATAGCGGAAAGTATATATAAATCCGAGATGATGAATATTTCAAGAGTCTTAGGAGGGTGACGATCGCATGACTTAAATGAGGAAGGAAGGAAACAAAGTTGGATTCACAAATATTATGTGCTTTGTAATATGTAGTGGCATGCTGTCGGGGAATTTTCTGACGTAGAAAAATTTTATTGTGGGCTCTACATACGTACAGAGGGACTTTTCTGCTTTGTTCCAGTTTTCTTTGCATCGACACGGAGAATCGTGAAACGGAATGAAAACAAAATTAATCTCGTTAGTCTGCCATTCATTACGTTATTTGTTTATAAATGTCGATCCATACCGAAAATAAACAAATTAGAAAGTTTATATAATGATAAAAATTTCCACATTCATGTGTTCTTCACCATCGCATATCAATATGCACTAATCAGCTGCTGATGTGCCTCGTGTTATTCAATTGTCTGCCTGAAATTGTAACCGCGTCGTATACTAGCTTAGACGTTTATAGATGATGTTCTTTAGTTCTGAAGATAGAGTCAGTATGTTCCACTAGAACGTTGATATACAGCCAGAAGACTACAGGGCGCAATTTCCGAGGCTCAACGGCGTTTGTTAAATTTTCCTAAATGTTATGTTTAAGTCCATATGGAAATATTAAGTATGTTATTCATAGCAACTCTGCTATTGGATCACAGTATTACAGTTCTTTTCTATAGCTTAGCGTCCAACAACAGTGTTTCGGAGATGATGGTTGTATCTGGATAACAAACTACAGCCATCTGGATATAAGACATTCATCACACATGGACAGTTTCATGTGGAGTTCGGAAATATCCCCAAAGCGACTAAATAAAACCACGCGAAACATAATAAAGAGCATAAGTGTGTAGACATAAACTTTCTCTATTCGTTTTGTTATTATGAAGCATTAACCCGATTATCAACAAACAGAAGGATAAGAATTTCTGTCATTCAAATTCAAGTTTCAATTAATCATGACAGATTCACACTGCGTTTTACAAACTTACTTGGAACTGTGAACGGGTTGTGGCATAATGGTTAAGAGACATCACGAGTTAACGCTTCATAAACCAATTTCGTGAAAGC
>NW_019059564.1:926567-939286 GCF_000696155.1 Zootermopsis nevadensis
GTGATTTTGGTTCTATACGTTTCATTCAACTCGCATGTAATTTAATTATAAACGAGGCTGAGATACCTTATATTAGGTCTTCGATATATATTTCCAAAAAGAATTTTGTTAAGACATAAGCCTAAATATCGATACATACAAAACGATCGATATTCTTATTAAAACTCAATGTGTTTGAAAGACACATTAAACTGAATGAATGGGGAGTAATAACGTGATATTTCTAAGTTCTGTGGATGTGTGCATTATTTTCCAGTACTTCAACTTTACATTTATTGACTTAACTCATCACGAACTTGGAATTATTATATTATATGGCTTCTGCATATATCATCGTCATTGTCTGATGCATATCCCGCGAAACGGCTCGTTCAACTAAGCAATTTAATAGGGCAGGCTATTGTAGAATATATACAAACCATGGCAACAATTACTGTAAAGGTGGAAACTTCTTATTTTGTACAACACCTACCAACATGGAGCAGAGAAAGTGTTCCAGGCATCCCTTCTCAAATAAAGATAATATATTTACTTAAAATAAATTATTATATTTCACGGTTAAAAAGAAAAATGCGGCTTGATTTAATTAAGTGATGTACCAGCACTAATAAATAAGCTCGTTCTTCAACAATTTGTCCCTGAAAATAAACTATACTCAAGTAATAAACCTATGTTCTATTTTACACATTAAACTACGTATTGTCTACAGCAGAGAACAAAAACAAATCACGCGACCTATCACCTTTATTACTGTTTAGTGCAAAGTTATCCGGGCTACACACATTAATAAATTAATTACTTTTACTTCTTTAAGTACTCGCCACTTCAATGACGTTTCAAATAAAACTTGTAGATTATAATTAGGGATGGTACATGTCACATAAATCTTCTATACGATGAGCTGGTTTGGAGAATGTTGATGCAATTCAAAATTTAACCGTCTTCATGAACGACCATTTTGTAATGAGAACATAACGTAAACCTCTGTCTTATTCATTATTAGAAGCCTAGTCCATTCATAATACACAAGAAGACTTTTCCAGCCTTCAGGTAGGCATAAAGGACAGGATATAATCCCCAACTGTTCTCAGTCGGTAAGAATTAATTATGTTTACGCAAATGTGGAATAAGCCTTTTCTTTCTTATTTCATAATGCTATCTTAATTGCATAGGCTTACAGCGCCGAATGTGAGAATGACTATGAATGATAGATTAGGGATCAACTGTAGTAAACATGACAAAATCTGCTTGGAAGAGATGAGAAGAATCATGATAAAGCTCAGTGTGAATGGCCGACGACTAGTTTGAGAATTAAGCGTGACACGTGCGAAATAAGAATCGAATCATTCGACCGCCACATTCGGTCAGAAACAAACGCATCTTCTTCTGTGGTTGAACACAGAACTCGTATGGAGAGCAAAGAGTATTTTCGAAAGTCACTTAAATTTCCTTATACTTATTTTATAAAATAGAGAATATTTTAGCCTCTCACTGGATGTGAGTGTGAAAGGCGGTAGATGGAACAGAAAACGTAATGAAAATTCTGGTGAGGGATGCAGATTGATGGCGAAACACATCCACTCGACACAAGCTTTTCCCACTCTGCATCAGACTGTTGATGCTTCTATGCACACAACACTTTTCCACCCCCCAGCCTCCAACCAACTGACACCAGACAAAGAAGTGGTACAGCGGTTATGTGAAGTACGTAACTTGCATTGTGGCAAGTAGAACATGTTCCTCTTCCAATGCAACATCTGCATCTTTGAATATAAATCACTGCAAGTAGATTTCAGTCTAACGTAAAGAAGTACACAAGTTGTTTATTTCTCTAAATTCACTATTCTACGTTACGCTTCAGAGGTCTACTCGGGTCTCTTATTATTTTTATCCTAACACTATTTAACGACTGTTTATATTACCGTTTACATAAATATATAATTATTTTTATCACAGAAATGAATTTGCATATACATAATTTTCATCCGAAGTAAATACAAAAGTGAAATCCGACGTTTTTATGACGGTGAAAATGAGCTTTGTTTTCTGAGTTGCGACGTCATGTGGTCTCGTAGATAGTTATCGACGTTTCAGTGAAATATATCGTCTCAACATCCATTACAGAACATTTAAGAGACTCTGGTAACCACAAGAGTATACAGCATCATAACATAATATCAAATCTAAAACTTCTTGACGATGGTGAAGAGTCATTTGAATAAAAATTTCCTTGGATATTATCCATCGTCTAGTAATATATAAAATATATACCTTAAAACGACGTTTCGGAGATGGGACTCTATCTCCTTCTTCAGGTTCCTACACAGTTGGGCCCACTAGATACAGCTAATCCCTATCTCCGGAGATATTATCCATCGACTAGTAAATATAAAACGTAAAACGACGTTTCGGAGATGGGACTCTATCTCCTTCTTCAGGTTCCTACACAGTTGGGCCCACTAGATACAGCTAATCCCTATCTAACATAATCCTCAATTCCTAATTTCTGTACCTAAAGTGACATAATTTCTTGCTTCCGGTCACCTGAAAATTTAATGGCTATTTTTAGACTTGCAGTACGTGTTAAAGTGTTTATGCATTTAATTTTGTATTCTTCCAGTCCCTATCTGCTTACCATCAACGAATATCTTCCCATTCCATTCAGCGCTATGTCGCCTTACAGATGAAACAGCATCGTTATATACCGCATTTACGGCGAAACAGTACAATAGCCATAATAATAATCATAATCATACAAAGTTTGATGTTAAATTTGCGGATATTACATAAGAAAATAGATTTTGCAGAAAAACAGTTTGCGCTCATGGCCGCTATCGGTTTGAAATGTCGGTAGTGCTGAAGAGGTAGCAAAACACAGGGGAATAAAATCTCGTTTGATTGGATTGATTCTTAACGGAGATGTGCCAGGAAAGGAAAATCAGTGAAAAGGAGGACGCAGGAGGTAAACGTCGAAGCCTCCCGTCCTTAAAAAAAGAGAGGGGCAGAGAGAGAGAAAGAGAAGGATTTGTTAGTTTGGAGAGGGGTTGAAAAGTTTCTTATGTTTGTTCTATAGTACGTGGATGACAAATATAAGTTTGTTGACAATTTATTGAAGTATCGCCTCTGCCCATTTCTTTTCTGCTAGAAATCAGATACTAGGGATTCTTTTTCCATCATATAAAGGGTAAATTCGTGGAATGAAAGGTTGATTTCGTGTACAGTACCATTTATATGAAATATGTGAAGACAATGATAATTATTCTTCTTAACCACAAACACACGAAGGATTATGCAACAGTAGAGGTGAAACTAAACGCATTCTACAGAGTATCATGAGAGTCATCTGTTAAATGAAAGATCAATCTGGAAGCGAACGAGTTCAAGGTTTTAAGCTTTAAATATCTTTTATTAGACCAAACAATAAGCAAATTAGGCCATGAGCGTGCTCAGAAAAATCTCTGAAATATACCTGGTCTATGTAAATGTTTAGCATATGAAGCCTTTATGTAAGTTTAGTTAGAAAAGAAGTGTATAATTGATTTACATGCACTGTAAAACATTCTTCTTTACGTGGTATAGATTTAATGTAGGTCTGTACAGAAAACATTTGAAAGCGAGGTCAGAAGAAACGGAGAGAGGTTTGAGGCGTAGTGACTCTAGCGACACTTCGCAGCCGACGCTCAAAACCTAATGGCGTCGAGAGCCATGCGTCTTCTTATACCATCTGAACTGAAGCCACAAACAGACAGAGAGAGAGAGAGAGAGAGAGATGTGCCTCTCACAGACAGTTCAAAATGATAACACATCTGGACCACGCACTTCAGTTTCTGCCTCTTTCCATTAAAGACAAGTGCATACGCACTCAAAAGGTTCGCTGCTGTCTGCTAGCCAGTATTTGTAATATTCAAATTCGAAGTCACGCAAAATCATTATGCTTATATGTAACCCTGCACAATTTTCTTTACTTAATGTTATTTCTCTCAATACAAAGCTGAATTTGTAAAATACGTTAGTATGTAGATATTATCTTCGTAAATATGAGGTAAATTCCGCATAAATACACGAACTTTCGCACCAAATATCTATATCACCACGTGCAGCACTCTTTTTCTTAAATTAACTCAGCTGATCAAGGAATTACCCACGCATTATCGAAACCAAATGTACATTAAGGTGTTTAGTAGTGTAAACCAATAAACCCCATCTTGAGCCATAATAATCCAGTCTAAACCCTATTTCTATTCAACATTATTCTACCTCTACTAATACGTCTCCTAAATAGTTTCCTTCCTTCAAGTTTTTGTACTAAACTGCGTTCCTCTTTGAAAGCATTCGTATTCGACAACTGATATTACATAAGAAAATAGTATAGTACAGCCAAGCGCGAAAAATTTTAGATATAATATAAATTTCATTCGTCATATTGATATTCCAGCAGTCCCGCGACATAGGATTAACATTCTGTTATCGGATAGATTCACGTATCAGTCTGTGACTTTTGTTCGACAGTCAGCCATGAAAATTAACCACAATATATAGGCTACAGAAACTGAGATCTGTCTACATTATCCTGAACCATTCCAGGCGAATGCAATGAATAAAACAGACAACAACTACTTCAAATTCATAACCTACATCTCATCTGACGCTGTGCTACGCAATTGACGCAGATCATTAAAAGACCATAGATTAATTCTATTGGCCTGTCTCTATATAATAATAATTTATCGAAAAGGGTCATTATTTTCGTGCTTAAATATCATAAGCGACCCCGTACTGCAGATACATTTTTAGAACTTTGAATGACGCCGTTTCAACCGAAGCGCTAATAAAATGGTATAGGTCCATGATTGAGAATCATCTGGACGAAGCTGACCGTGGCCAGTGTTGCTGTAATATCTTGGAATTCGCTTTAGAGATGGGATAAATTCCGAAAAACTGCTTGTCACCTGAAGCATGCAAATTATCTAGCAGTCAAATTGTTTAATTATTGAACGGACGATCCATTTCCCTTACTACATGTTCAGAGGCATTAATAAAGGTATCGACGGTGAACGACATTGACCTCAAGCAGGGAGACGGGGAATTTCCGTACTACAGAAGCACACATCCGAACACGTTTGTTCAATTTCACCCGCATATCAGCTTCTATGAACATAAAAAATCTCTATTGTTTGTCCTTAACGTTTATAGCGTCGACAGTGGACGGTCCTGACCTTTGTACATCCTTTGTCCGTCCACAGGAAAAGAAGTGGAAACACCTTGCGAAGGGTAGAGATGGGTGAAGGATAGAACCGAAAGAAATGTAAGGTGAGACGAGAATGAGAGAAAGAGAGACGGTCTGTTCTGCAAATACTCGTTTCTTTAGACTCTAAAGTTTAGAGCAAGAATGTAAAATACATGGCCTATGGATCATAATTCCATGGATAATATTTACTCGCGAAATCGAAATGGATATATATAAAATTGGTCTTGTGATATGACAAATTTTTACATCTCTTATCAATATTTATTGAACGAAAGCCCATAATAGGCATGTTCATTCGAAGCGTACCGTTGCCAAACAACTGCACCAAGACTCTAACGCAGGACAATTTTGAGGTATGTAAACTTTTCCCTATTAATATCCGCGGCGAACAAAATTTTGGTCTTGGCGTCTTTTTTGTCCTGATTAGTTTCAGAGCTAAAGAAACACCCTCACTGGGACTCAAATCTAGTATTTTTTGTGATTTTACTTTTAAAAATTTCTTCTACTTTCAAGGCAAAATCTTGTCAATTTTGAGGCAAATTGGCGCATCCATTCTCGAGTTACAAACGAAAGTACGTAAGCAAAAATTCAGTTTAGCACGGATCCTATATTACTTTTTACGTAGCCCTGTTCGTCATTTGATTAACTCCATGGACCAAAATTGATCTTGACAAGTTAACAGTAAGTCAATGAGTCAACTAATCAAGAACTCCTCTCCTTACGGAATACGAAGACCCATTCCCTTTGTTTTTTATATATTTTTTCTACTAGACCGCACTACTGTATGTCATCCAGAGCCATATTAATTCAGTCCACAATGTCATGCAATATTTACTTAACATCAACTTTAATATTACACTGCCATCTACGTCTAGGTCTTCAAAATTGCCACTGTTGTTGAGAATTTCCAATTCTGTGCACAACTGCCATTTCGTCGCCATAACAACATTGGTGATGAGCGCAAACTGTGAAGCTCCTCATTATGACATTTTATACAACTTTCTATTACATTCTCTGTTTGAGGTTCGACATTCTCTTTTTAGCAGTTTGTCCCCAAAAACACCCTCGACCTTTCAACGTCCAAATTTTATTTTCTTATTCTTTTAAAATACTCCTTTTAGAACATAAAAATAAGGGTAGGTGGAGATGTCTTTTCAGACGAAAATAAGTACGAATGAAAAGAAAAGAGGTTAGGTGTGTGGATATATTAACCAGTGCAAGAAGAACAAAGAAAAGGAGAGAGGATCGTTTGATGGAAAAAAATCTTAATTCTTTTATTTGTCTCATTTTCTTCTGTCTTTCCTCTATCCTTTCAGTAAAATAACAGAGTTTCGATCTATTGGAGCAAGTTCTTCCTTAACTTTCTTCTATTTGCCACAAACTAACTTAACTTTTTCTAATGTTTTCCTGAGGATACTTTTCCAGATAGCTGTTATTCCATTCGGTCCTAATAGCTTCAGAACCCCCACAGACCGCAGCGTTTGCGGGCCTTATAAACGTAATTACGTAGTAACTACATTTAACTTCCCAGACTTACCTTAGTTCACTCTTAAAATGCTGAGAGGTTATTAAAAGCATCGTAAATAACCAATTTGCAGCCTCAGGACGGGTTCTAAAAAGTAAAACAGTACGTTAAGCTTATACAGATGTTCCGAACAGACTTCGGAAGAGTAATTCACGTTTCCCGCAATACGTCTGCTAAACACATCAAGGACGATGAGTTGGACAGGCCATGTAGAACGCGTGTGAGAAGTAAGAATGCCAGATACATTTTAATCGAGAAACTTGAATAAAATCAACCGCTTCAAAGACCTAGCCATAAACGGGAGAATAACACTAACGTTTCTTTCAGTTACATCGTGTGTGTGTGTGTGTGTGTGTGTGTGTGTGTGTGTGTGTGTGGAGCGTAGATTCGATTCATATGGCTCTAAAAAGCCCAATGGCGGGATTTTTTGAAAACAAAACAAAATTTCGGCTTCCTTGAAAATTAAAATTTTCTTGCCCATCTGAGCGTTATCAGCTTTTTCGAAACGTCTAAGCTACACCACTGAGTAAGACTAATACTTAATACTAGATAATTCTACTTCATCCACCTTTACATAAATCTCCTGGAGACACATTCTTAATTCTCACTACTCCACTACACTGCTCATCGCAAACTACCTGTTGTGACGTCATCATGGCGCTCGGTTGATTGATCTATGACAGCTTTCTCTCTCCCTACCTGAATAAGAGCGCTAATATGCAAGCCATCCAGTTTCATAATGGCTACGGTGGGGTGTGGGGATAAAATATTATCGGAACTTCCATCATCGATACATGAACGTCATGCTTCATTCTGTGAAATATCCGGTATATGCCACTCAACGCAATAACAATAATCGACATCATTCGATATTAATCGATAGTAGGTACAGCATGAATCCGTCAGTTTTAATCATTAAAATTCCATTCAGCACGTGTATGAATGTGTCCTGTAAGGCACTATCATCAAAATTACCTCATATTTTACAGATTATGAGGTGGGTACTCCAAATTCATGATCATCCTCTTATGTCATTCGACATTAAGTTTATAATCTCTGTAGTTAAAACAGTGTCTTTAAATAATCTAACAATTTCAGTCGCACTCATAAAAACAAAAGGGTGTTCAATATGTTTTTAAAATACTCTAATAAAGTGTCAAAAATTAAAAATATAGAGCCTATTGTACATATATTTTGATATAAAAATAAACATTGGTATCGTATTGAGATATTTTAAAAAATTTGTTTTTGTGCCCTCTTTCGCTACAAAATTAATTCGGAAACTATGAATTCTTAATACAAATGGTAGGATTACTTGGATGGGAATTAAAACAAACGAAAATAGTAAACATGAAATACGAAGGAAACAGCAGTACAAACAGTTTGAGCTTCACCAGTATCTGTCTGCTTAACGATGCTTCAATGTGCAAGCTCTGAATCTCCACCCAACTACACAATTCTTCAAATCTTAAATCGCTTTCGGTTCCTACACGCTGGTCTTTCGATGAAGGATTCAAGGTAATATTTCTGAACAGACCGGGCTTTTGAGTTCCTGCAAATGCGCCTGTAGCAACAACTGCTTCAATCTGCTTGAGGAAAGAAGCTAAATCCCTGAGGTTTCAACCAATTTCCAGAAACGCAATAAATTTAAAACAAAAGAAATACTTAGTCCAAGACAAATGATCATTGCGTAGACGTACAGATTGTACCAACAGGTTGATACGATCGTATATCGATTGTATGACATCGGCTTTTGTAACATGTCTTTCGTTATGATGGGAGTTCTGTAGCGTCTTATGACTTACACTACATTCATGCGTCTTATCGATTATATCGTTTGTTTGTTATTAACATCTTTATAAAGAAAAGTCACATGACGATAAGAACTTCTAATAATACATTACTTATTATATCTATTTTCATGTTGGGTCTTTAAAAATGAATTACATTCAATATATATAATTTATCTCGTCCTCACCTCTACTCACTATTGGCAAACTGTGTGTTATTTATTATTCTAATCAGAGAAAACCTCAAATTTAGTATCTTATTTGTTGCGTACATTTTCTTCTGCTTTTAATCTAACCGATTTAACTTAATAAAGTTATTTGTATCTTCAATTTTCCTTCTGGCTACTGATGCAGCACACAAATAATAAGGAAACTTATTGAATTATATTACCATGCGTTATAAAACGAGACTAACGAAAATGACAGCTTTAAGTGTCCTCCGTGCTCCACTGTGAATCATCCATTGAGAATTCAGCCATTCTATCGTATTTTCCCAAGGAAACAGGCAAATGGATTACCCGGGGTCATTTTTGTAACACACTGTTGCAAGAGTGATTTGAGGTCATTACTGTAGCACGGTAAATAATTTAGTGAGAAGAATATATATGTGAAGTGTTTAAGATAAAGCTGGCATGTAACAGAAAATAGAATTGGTTTAATACAACGCACCTTTAGACGTATTGTTGATTATCAGGCTCTACTTGATCAATTAAAGTACAATTATTACACTCCAACTGGGAGGGTTCGGAAATACAATAAATATAAAATAAAAATTTCTACCACCGAAAGTAAATCTTTGAGTAATCGCATCGATAACATCCAATGAGTAAAAATTGATACATAAATCAAGATAGGTTAAGCACATTTAATCACAATGACACACGAGGCAGGATTTCTCCATCAAACTGGCTTTTACATAATGTGCTACAGTGTTCCAAAGCTCGTGGGGGCTATGTCCTAATGAACACGGATCAAAGTTGTGTTCTTGACGACAAAAACATGCAATCTCTTAACTCTTTATCACTTTCGACATTAAATAACAGAGTAATACTTTGCCAGACGACGTCGAACTAGTACGGATTTGGCTTATGCAGGCTGCAGCCTTCTAACAAAACATGTACCACGTAACAAAGCCTTAATATCCGACGGAAGTTGCCGAAACGTAGCATTTTCAATATGAACTAACAGACTAATCAAGACACGTGATTATTTGGAAGTCTGTCGATGGAGTACGGTCCATGTAAAACTCACGCAGCACATAACAGTTACTTAGCAAGTGACAATTTGAACTGTGACGTCATCAAATTTGAACAGCTTAATTTAAGGGCTGTCAGACGACAGTCAGCAAGCTAGCTGCTCAGGAGGAAAACGAAAATGTCAGTGGGTTCTACGTACAAATAAAAAATAGGACGGGAAGAGAGCACGAGGATATCAAGGCGACCGACAATCAATCTTGCATGTCTACCTCACACAACCGACCACAGAGAGCAGCACGGATGCTTGGGACAAGAGTGCTATAAATACTAACTATAATTAATTTTATTCTGCCGGCCGCTTCAGTATACATGCACCTAGACAGTGCCTAAACATTGCTAAGCCTGCACATTACTTGAAATGACCCCTACTGTGGGCCTGTAGTGTGAGGGGAAACGGGTCTGCATGTTCTGACGAAATTGGTTAATGGCCACACGCCATATACATTTAGTAGTAGGTCCAACAACGTATCCATATATACATGAGAAATAAATTAAGAATGGATTACGCTCAGGGAATCATTCAGCTCAGTAGCCCTATATATTATCTTTGAGTCCCCTGTCTACAAACATAAAGGTTCATATTCAGAAGCAACTTATAGATTTACCTGTTATCTCGTGATGTCTTCAGACTTTCTGCCTAAAATTTTGTATGCATTTGGTCGTGACGAGGAACACAGGGCCCACGATTTATGCATTATTTCTTAACACTGGCCAGAGCTGCATGACGGCACATTTTTGGTAATTCACGATTACTTATTTAACATATTTACATTCCCGCTTCATATAAGCAGGTCTTGTATTCCATCCACATAACCGGGAAACAAAACTCTGGATTCAAACTTAATTAATTTCCTGTTTTCTTTCATAGTAGAGCAAAACACACACACACACGTAAGTCGTAAAAGCACGTTCTTTAAACTTTTATGCACCTACGTTTTAAGCTTTAAGTTCCGGCCCTGTGTAATTTATATATTACGTGGCAATTCAGTTTCATCATTTTAAAATGAGAAGTTATATGCAGATTGTATTCCGATGATACAGAACAACGACCACGTACATGACAATACGTTGAATTTTAGATATTGTTTAATTAATTATTATTGTTAAATCGGGAGAAATTTTTTTGAATTTAAGTTGTCTGAAACACATACATGCGAGGAAACGTTAGTGACACGAGATCAGTGTATTTACGAAATTATGTGGACTATCTGTTTCTAAACTCTAAAGTCATATTTACTATGTGTTTATCTACTATAACCTAGCAGGCTAAAAACAGTGATATAGAAAAGAAAAATTAATATTTTTGAGGAAAAGAACCATGCCGTGACAGTTAATGGAACATTCTGATAGGCCGTCAATGTTCAACAACTGCGCAAATCTTTTTTGGAAAAGCAGGGTAAAATAAATTTTCTGTTGTCATTTTGGAGTACGCCAAGTTTTTCGTGGGAACTTACAGACTACAATACATATAACGTCATCTTATTATGATTTGACATATTCAGTTGTGGTTGCGGGAAGCACGGTTTGGCAGTATTTGTGTTGGCTAAAGTATGTATCGATCATTCCAGCAGGGTGTGCAGCAACTCCCTAATGCATACATCAAGAGCTGCAATAGCTGGGGGGAGGCTCGGGCAAAGCTCGTGTAATTAACCAAGACAGTCTTATCACAAGCAAGAGGCACCCCAGGGTTGAAAAGGATGGAACAGCAGCTTCGCTTGTTCCTTACGTTATTCAATAAATATCGGACATGTTTCCTCTTAGCATTCTTTCCATATTTTATAAGGAAACACAATCCTACGTTAAAATGCCTAAGTGTTTAAACACTAATAAATTTTGATTCCACTGAAAAATTTATAAAATTGTGAATAAATTTCATGACAAGAGAGGTTACAATTAACATTATGTATAATCCACACAATGGGTCATTAAATTGTACAATTATTAGTTTTTAGTTCCTAGTAGCTTCGCCTTCTAGAATTGAGCATATGATGGAATGTGAGCATGGTACAGATTTATGCAAATCCTACCGTACGTGATAAAGCCTAAATGTTAATGAAAAAGTAAGACTTTTAGGCATATGGAATGATCCACTCATTAAGGTTAGTTGAAAATAAACGCAGCTATATTTTGAAACATGTAGAAGTTTTAGGGACTTTGGGAATTTCGCTGAAGTGATCATAAGATTTGAAATGCGTTATCAAATCTCTTCGAGTCCAAACTATGCGCAGTTATTATATTGTCATAAAACTATAACCTAAGGCAGGGCTGTGGAGTCGGGGTCGGTAAAAATGTACCAAATCCGACTCAGACATCGATATAAAATCTTATGAACAATTTCTATAACTTGCGAGCCGCCTGCGTCCTCATCTTTAGGGAGATTCAACGACGCGTTGAGCAACCTGGTATGGGGAACAATGCTTTGTAACTTTGGCTCCGGTACCTTAAGAATACAAATTGTCTACAAATCAACTGATTTATGCAATAAACATTAGACGTATATTTAAATATAGAATATAGGATATATACAGCGTAATATGATAGCCCGAATGTGAGCCTTTTTCAAAGCATAGCAAACGATAGGGGATAGATTACTAAAGCCAAGCTACCTGGGCAGGGACGATCATAGTCGGAAAATTAGGACTAGGAAACAAAGAACGGATGATGGCAAATATTCCTTTGTAAATAGGACCATAAAAAGCTGGAACCAATTACCTCCAGGCGTGCTAGAGTCTTTCCCCTGTAAATTAAGCACCTTTAGAAAGAGGGCCAGAAGCAAAGGGTTATTAAGTACGGATTAGATGGTGATAAGGGAAGTGAAGTGTCTTAGTCTCCAAGTGATGAAGGGCTGTAGTTTCTTTGGGATAAAAGTTTCATGTACTGAGGTCTGACTTTATATTTTA
>NW_019059564.1:942738-960726 GCF_000696155.1 Zootermopsis nevadensis
TCCTGACAAACGAGAAGTCGATTCTGCTTCTGGTCCTCAGACAGGAGCCTTGGCACAAACTTGGCTGCGATGCGTCGCATGTGGAGTTCTTCCTTTAGAATCAGCTGACAGGTCCCATAGCCTATCCCAACAATGTCGCACATCGTATTAAGGTGGTCAAATACAAGAGAATGAGACGGTCATGGCAGATAGATATCGTGGGATAATCTATAATGTATCCATACTTTTGTCGGAACATCTGAATCGAGGGTACTACGCAGAAGACAGCCTTGGATGAGAGGACATTGTTAAAGATAGATCTTAAAAAAATAACACGTCATTAATTTATGAATACCTATCGGTATTAGGGCAAAGTCCAGTGTCAGGCTCTTATAAACACAGTAATAAACCTTTGGGTACCAAAAATGGCAAGGAATTTTAGACCAGTTGAGTGTGTATTAGGTTCTGAAGACACAGACAACTCATTTTCTACCAAAACATCAAACAGACGTAGAAATGGATGAAGGATTTGAAGAACGCTGAATGAATTATTGATAACCAAAAGAAATATTTATTCTCGTCAAACAAATGACTTATAGTGTAGTTCTGTAGTCATCAAACCATTGCGGTCAGATTACTGTCCACCACACTTTCGGTTAGTAAGTAAGCTCACGTGTCCAAGCACTGTAGTGAAAGCAAATTCAAAAGAGAGAAAGGGGAGTTTTTTCTTAAGCACGGGGGGGAAACAGGAAGGGAAACTGGCCTGCCCGGTCTTCAGCTGAAAGTTCGCCGGGCAGGAGATGCTGTTTAGCTTGAAGGGTGATGAATTGCAGGGGCTAAGCAGATTGCTGAGGCTTCAACCCTGCCCATGATTTATTATGTATATATGCACCCACGATACTGGACCAAGCTTACGGAGCGAGAGGGGGTGATATATTCAGGGGATGACGTGAAGGGGTAAGGCATAAAAATACGAAGCATGTGGAGGAACGGAGAGGGGAGGAGATTGGGAAAATATTACCACGTCGAGGCTTTAGGTGACGGCTGCACTGAGTATGTGTTGAAGAAATGAAAAGTGTGCGAGTCATTCTTTTATTTCATCCTCTGTGGTGGGCGGGAAATTGTGATTTCGTGAGTGTTCTGCGGGCAAAGCGACAGGAAACGGTCAAGAAACGAGCCAAAAAAAAATAGAAACCCGCATCTGTGCACGAAAGTAAGGTAAGGTACAGCAAAAGCAACAGAGTTAGTGCTGACATCTGTGAGTTACTTCTTTCGATTTCTGAATACAATTGTTGCAGCATTTTAAAGCGTCATCCAACAACAAATTAAATAACGATCACGTTAGAAGATAAATAAATTTTCCAACTTATGATTAATGGATATTACATTATTTAACTGCCATGTATCTATTCCGGCTGTTACTTATCGTGAGAGACAAGAGAGTGTGATTGCCTTCGACTGTAGTCAAAAGAAATGGGAAGGAAGTGGTCATGGTCCAAGCATTCCGTTAGAGACACTAAGAAAAATCATAACAAAATTGTCTGAATTTTCGGTGTTACGGCCAAATTCATTTTCTGCGCGTAACTTCAAAATAAATTAACGTATTATTTTGATTAATTATACAAAAATAACTTCCCGGGAGGTTTTCACGTTTCTCTATAACACCACTTTTGAATTTTCATCGTAAAGCTGAAAAAATCACAGAAAAACTCTGTAAATATCCGCTACATGCCGTTCTAC
Source organism: Zootermopsis nevadensis (assembly GCF_000696155.1). Next base: position 944,458 of record NW_019059564.1, read on the forward strand.
GCTGCTGGGAGCTGCTGCAACAGAATGGTTGATGTGAAGCAACTAGCAGTCAGCTGAGGACAAGTGTACTTGACGTTCGTTCCAAGCGCACGGACCACTTGATATTAAGAATGGCGCCGGACAGACTACACCCCACTGTGCTTACCGGTACAAACTGAGAAACACACAAGGAAGGAAGGAAGGAACGTAGAATATCGTAACGCGGTCCAAATAACGCTTATTTTAACATTACTGGTCGCTAAGAAAGTCGTGTATGTTTTGTTGACAATTATCATGAAATCTATGATTATGTTCAGATGAACAATAGTTAAGAACTGGACTAAACATTATCATGCGTTAAATGAATCCAGTCAACACCCACACATTCTATTTCTATTCGATTAACTGAAGTATTATTCTCCCATCCACGTCTAGAGCTCTTAAATGGTGTAAGATTTTAGGTTTTCACAGCGGTGAGTATGAAGATTGCTGTCTTCTGGGTTGTTGCACTGTGTTGTCTGGTCGATGTTTACCAACGTTTCAGAGGTCATACTGCCTCCGTCATCAGGGCGATGAGGATTTCTGTCTTCTGGGTTGCGCTGTGTTGTCTGCTCGATGTTTACCAACGTTTCAGAGGTCATACTGCCTCCGTCATCAGGGCGATGAGGATTTCTGTCTTCTGGGTTGCGCTGTGTTGTCTGCTCGATGTTTACCAACGTTTCAGAGGTCATACTGCCTCCGTCATCAGGGCGATGAGGATTTCTGTCTTCTGGGTTGCGCTGTGTTGTCTGCTCGATGTTTACCAACGTTTCAGAGGTCATACTGCCTCCGTCATCAGGGCGATGAGGATTTCTGTCTTCTGGGTTGCGCTGTGTTGTCTGCTCGATGTTTACCAACGTTTCAGAGGTCATACTGCCTCCGTCATCAGGGCGATGAGGATTTCTGTCTTCTGGGTTGCGCTGTGTTGTCTGCTCGATGTTTACCAACGTTTCAGAGGTCATACTGCCTCCATCATCATGGCGATAAATGGTATTTTCCTTTTAAGATGTCCGAAAACAAATTTATAATGCGTTCTTCAATTCTGCTACAGGAAATGAAAAAATCGACTTCATATCAGATCACTGAAGGCCCAAAGCATTCGTATTGTAGAAATGTAAAAAGAAATGTACCTATTTTCAAGAATACGATGTAAGGGCGACTTAGTATGGAAATCTACATACATTGAGTATTAAAACTGAACGGAGTTGGCAAAGACAGAGAAAGAATGATATTAGATATTATAGTAGTCATTCTATTCGTTGATAGTTATGGCATTTTTTTCCTCGTGTACGTGTAATAGCTACGTACTGTGGGAGAAGAGGGTATTATGTCCCATTTATTTCTTAACTTTCTCCCTCTTATTACTGTAATATTTCCTACACGCGCCCATCGCCCCTTGAATCACATTCCTGTGTGTCTCATCCCTCCAAAAACTTGCGGCGTAAGTAAAGTTACTGTCCTAACTTTCAAGGGAAAGAAATATATATACAGATTTATATAAGCATAAAGAATAATGCGGTGACATATTCCGCTCCTTTTAACCCGCAACCCATTCCCATTCATGAGGAGAACTGAACTTACCCCATCTGATTCTTCGTGAATATTGGCTCTGGAACGGGTTGGAGCTACCTGCCTCCTTCCACATCACATAACGCGTGGCATGTAACCATCAGGATATAAACATGGCCGACAATATCTTCAATTGATTACGAGAACCTCTGCCGGCCAGAAGTTGTACTTAGCCTCCCTTCTTCTCAAAGATCTAGTTGCTTCACAGAGCGTTGCAAGTGAGTGGTTCTGTTTCCATACTACAGTACGAAAAGTGGTAAGAGTAAATTTTTACGTGCAGAAAATATGGGATAAGCTATCAAGGTATACTATAAAGGCTATTATGAAGTTTAATTGCAAGCAACATCTTCGGAATATTGGTGGCCTTACTGTTTCCTTTTTAAACATCTGACTATCGACTTCCTTCTGGCATGTATGTTCTCGCCTCAACTGTCTACCAGCGTCTTAAACTACAAAAATTCTGTCGCCAACCGCGGATCACAAGTATTCGCGATTTTTTTATCTTCACGAATTTTTACCAAACCGCGTGTATGATGTCCGTGTCCGTAGTTTTTAAATTGCATTCTCATGACTAAAAACATCTCTTTAAACCCTTAACCGCTTATAAAATAAATCACTAGCACAAAAGAGTCTTATCTGGGGCCTTGATAATGAAAATAACAATGACAGTATTAGGAATTCCAACCCTTATATCTCTCTTACATTATCCTTTATGTGCATTTCCTTTCTGTCTCATATCCCGCCGCTCAAAGTCATCACTGTAGAAAAAATAACTATTCAAAGACAATGTCCTTTTCATATAGCTTCAGGAAATTTCATGCTTTATGCCAGTTTTCTGAGCTGCAATATCTACACATAACAATTTTAAACTTCATCTTTAGCCATTTCTCTATCTTTATTTTTAAGTTTTCCAAGGAGGTATGTAGTCATGTAAAATAATGCTGAAGCATGTTATTACATCATAGACTAACGGTTTTGAGATAGGAAGACAAAAGACGCTCAGAGAGAAGGAAAGAAAGATGGATACCGACTAGAAGCCAGGCAAAACTCAACGAAGTCTGGTAGAGCAATAGCATTTTGCCTTCGAGCTATTGTCGGAAGTATCGTCAGCTCCCTCAGAGCTGAATGGCTCAAACATCGTGGATTTATGGTCGCTCAGAGCAACTGTTCAGCCGACACCCAACAAGCGGTGGACGGCGGGTAAATTATTAGCAGTGTCCTGGGTATGAAACTACAGTGTTCCGTTACGTACACCAGACTCGCTGGCATGTTCTTTTGCACAAGTTAACTTCAATGTGACTTGTGTTTTGTCTTCTAGCGAATAGATTTAGCTTGCTTATAAAACCAATTGGTAAAAATCTGTCAGGATTCTGACATTCTCTGCAGGAAATTCAGTTACAGTAATAATTATGTTACGTTTTACTGGTCGTATTTTCGATCCTTATCCCTTATCATCATCTCGCAAGAAGGAGGTCACAGCAGGAGCGTTAAATGTCGCGGTTCCGATCGAACTCATGTACTGATGGGTCGTGAATCCTGCTAACCACCAATGCATACCATGCTGAATGGTGTGTACTGGAAACGAAAAAGAAAGTTTTGTTTATCTAGAATCAATAAATAATTTCACTCAAGTACGAACTGCTTTCGACCAGGAGAACAGTGTTCATGTTAACCGTGTTAACACGGCTAACATTCTAAAATACAAAACATAAAAATAAAAAGTATTGTGTCTTACTTTCGTGTTTCAGTCCGAAACTAAAAAATATTTATTCACGGTCACATCAACCGAGAAATAAACACAGTTGCTACATGAAGGTAAATTTTAAACTTGTAATTATGCAACTGTAAAGTATGAAAACAGCAAACACATATAACAAGGTGAAAAGAAAGTTTGTGTAACAAGTGAAGCTAAAATCTGCATTATGATCTTAAAATTCTGGCGACATGTGGCAGTGAGACTTAAAATGGAGAGAGCTTTAAAGGCGAAATGTAGTAATCGTCAGACCCTCACTTAAACTGGACAGGTTCCAAAGTATAATGGGGTGTGAAACTGACCGTCACAAATATAATGGTTGCCGTACACCATCGTCAATTATCAGGGTCTGTAGAGTAGCAACCGTAAACTTTACACATATATGAGAGTCGTGGGACAATTACTGCTCTAACCCGCGTATGTTCACGTGTAATTAGCCATCATTACTTCGGTACAACTGACCGAATGAATCACTAATAACTATGCTAACATCATCTACTTCTATCCCACACTTTCTGAAAGTTCATTGCTATAAACTAGTTCCAAGTCGTGTTATTTATGGATAATACGACCAGCTTTATGTTCCAGAAATCGTAAAGGTCAGTATCTGTACCACTCGAAATAGCGAAGGGATATATTACAGCCATTTCCATATTTTGGGGAGTAGTTGAAGACTGTTCATTACAGGAAATTTAAATAGTAACAAGATAAACCAAAGAAAGTGTCAGACATTTGCCAGAGTATTTCTGAAGAAATCTTACTGGAAACATAAAATTGCTTATTATATATGTAACACGTATTATCAAGCTGAGTTACCGAAATTGCCAATTCTTCCTCCGGATTTTCCTTTCTCTTCAGGAAATAAATTGTACTAAAATAGCAAAATTGTATTCTTATAACAATAGTTTTATTATTATCCGGCCATTATAGTCAGAAAAGAACTTGGGTCACCATTTGCAATGCTGGCAGCTTTTCGACATCGCAAAAGAAAAATGCAACGTTGATTTATCACGCCATTTCTGAATGATTTATTATTAAAGTGCAGAAGAATATGTACGGAACAAACATATTAACTTTGAAAAGCTTGTCGAATGCCTTATTTTTGCGAGAAATTTTAAATTTCTGTCGGGTAATAATAGAATTAGAAAGGATACAGACCTACGCACTTACAAAGCGGATACTGAAGCTAATTCACAGTTAAAATTGTATACAGTTTAACAAAAAATATTTTTGCACTGCTGTGGCTGTTAGTGCGCAAGCTTTTATAAAATACTAACTCGCTCTATGGATAAGAGTCTTTGTGAACGTAACAACTCCTCAACTAATAAAGAATTGTTCGCCATTTATGGAACCCGATAACTCTTACTGTGTGCGAAAGGTACCCGACTAATCCATATCTTCAACCAATGCTCAAATGAATTTTTGTGGTTTCATATGAACAGTATTTCAAATTAAATACCTGACATTTTTATATTTATGATCCCAATCATACATTTACAGAGTAATGCACAATTTTATCTTTCTTCCTTTTAATTTTCTTCTGCAATTCCCATGGTTAAGTCGCAGGGAGTTCTCGGGTGAGAAGAGTGTGACATCAATATTCTATCCTCAAGTTAAATCCAGTTACAGGACGTTCTGATGACGTACAACTTATCACTTTGCATAGAAATACTAACGACATGTTTTCTCACTTAATATTCTTTGGTGTTGGAGAAACTGATGGCAAGACATGACAAGTATACCAAACCCTCAGTGGTACAGGAGAATGGAAAATGGAAGACAGAAAATAAGAGAAACAAATAAAGAAAGAGTTCGCGGGGGTTGGGAAGATAAAGAACGACATTAAGGAATTGATGAAGGGATATTAGGAAAACGTGGACCGTCTAGAAGGAAACAGAAAGAGAGGATGCAGTGTGACTCTGGGAAGGGGAGATTGATTAGTCTTCACACTGGCAAGGTCACTAGAAGTGACAGGAGAGAAACGTGGGGCGCAGATTTCTAAGGATAGTTAGCTCAAAACTAAGCCTTCCAACTAATCAACCAAATTTCTCAGGGAAAAGGAAAAGTCGTTATCAGCGCTAGAGAAGCACAGGTTTTGTGCTGAGGTCTGGGTTTGGGGTGGTTGAGGAAGTAGTGTGGTAAATATACCGTGATGATGAGACTTGAAGGCAGAGCCACAGAAACTGGCCCGAAGATGACTGCAAACTCTGAACATCCGCCACGTGGCTAGCTGGCGAGAAATCTTGGTGTCACCGCTATTAATATTCTCTAAGACATCCAGAATACGGTAAATACATCCGTAGTCGTTCACCGAAAAAAAAAAACATGTCGACAAGAAAACATCTTGCAGCAAAGTCTTCTTCGATCGTCAGAGACTGCTTGGGGGATTTAAATACTTTCAGGGGTCTGAAGATGTGACTCAAGGGATTCCAGCCAGACGCTAAAATACAGGGCAGACTGTGCGACAGGATTTGTCAACAGATTGCGCAATGATACGACAATATCCAGCATTCCTTTACTCAATATTATGAACACCTCGGAGTTTCGTGCGTTGTATTACTGGGTAGATGTAATTCTGGCAATCGAATTCGACTTTCAGTCCTAACGATGGAGGCAGTATGTTTCTCCGAAAAGTTTGTATGCGGAATTAAACCCATTAAAATGGCTGTCTTCCGGATTGTTGGGCCCTGTGGTCTGGTAGATCTCCCTGGTGCTGGTGGAAGAAAGGGCCTCTACCAGACTACACGGCGCAACAACCCGGAAGACAATCATCTTCGGACTCACCGAAAACCACAAATCCTACATAAAATCGTCTTCTCTCAGCAGCTTCACACTTTGTACTCCGATGATTAGTTTGTATACTTATAGGAGTAATTAACAATTGTCGTAACCTCGGAACGGATCTAGTTAGCCTAAAACTTGCAAGACGAGAATGATGAGGCGATTTGTAATTTTCACTAAGTATTACTCGTATGATGGGAGATATACGTGGCTATCGAAATCGTAGTAGAAAAACTTGAAGGGAGGAGATAACTTTTACGCACTGACTGGAGGATAATATTAAATGAATCTTAATTACACTGGGTGTGAAAATGTGGGATAGATTCCTGTAGCTCAGGAGAAAGTCCAATGGCGAGTTGTCAACATAGTAAGTAAACAACGTGTTCCATAAATGACCGGGAATTTCTAGACCAACAGAGCGATTATCAGCTTACATAGGAGGGCTTATTTTCACTCATTTAGCTACATTTATTAATGACAATAACAAGCTGTTTTTGTTCTGGAAAACAAACGTGAGTACACTTAACATATGAACACATATCCTTTAGAATACAGCTTATAAATAATCATTTTGTATCCCTTCCTACCGTGAGGTTTATATCATGAATAAAAAGTTTATAAACAACCTTTAGCATTAATGCCAATTATTATTAATAACAGAAGCGTTTCAGCCTAAGAGGGCCATCACTAATGTTGTGATACTACAGAGGCTCAACAAGTTAAGTAACAGTTCAATTCACTTTACTTGATAAACTAATGTTTTGTGTGGTTACACAGATGATGGTCCTTGAGGGCGGAAATGCGTGTTATAAATAACAATTCACATTAGTGATAAAGTTTGTTGGTTTATATTTTATCCACGTTATAATCAATCATTGCTGAAATACGTATCACAATTTGTGGTATTCCGGTTTGCGACTCGTGTTTATACGTAGAAGAACATGTCAAGAAGTCGTCATGGCAAGTTTAAAAGAAGGAAGAAAAATGTGACAGTCCTTCGTGTAGTAAGACAAGAGGACAGGCGATAAGTAACCTTCGTGAGCTACGTACATTATGCAGGCGAAGATTATGAAATGTTGAAAGACGAAGTCAAGGGGAACGCGAACAAGACAAAGGGAAGGGAGACGTAATGAGTGATGGCGCGATACTTCTAATGCAAAACTCAAGAAGTACCACTTACTTTGCTACTACTGTAAGTGAAGTGGCCCTGCTGATGGGTCGAATTTGTAAGAGAATATATTTTCATATTTATAGCCCACATTCTGACAGAAGCTTTAAAAATTGAAGTCTGAGAAAATTCGTTCACCGAGTGTCATCAGGCCGATCACCTCTCGATATGTAGACCAACCTTCAGACACAACATCGCTAGTAAGTGTTCTGCACCTCATTTTCGTATGCAAGAAATATCAGTTTGAACGCTCAAACTAGAGGCAGAGTTTAATAAAGACGATAAGATAAGATATTGCACCAAGCACTCTCGTAAAAGTTGACCGATTTTTCAGAGATGAGTATCGCCCTGCTGATGGAGGCAGTACACACCTCTGAAACGTTCTTCACCTTTTACGTTACAAAACGGGGCAATGTTTTAGAAGGCTGTAATGTTCGTATTCGCTGCCCTGAGAACCTGAAATCTCAGGCAGGCTATCATGATTGCAATTCTTCTTCTTGTTACAAATCCTCCACCTCCCCGAAAAATATCAAAATAATGTCTTAAAACAGGCCACGACTAATTCATACAAATACCAAACTTTTTCACATTTGACATTGTGTAACCTAAGCATTTAAAACATTCATTATAAAGACGAAACAATCTTTCAGGAAAACATTCCTTAAAAGACATTTTACCTACTCGCTTTGCACGATAAAAATACCTAACACAAGGGTCACTATATTTACCAGGCTCACGACAGGAGTCTAACGGGTCACATCTTCTGAAGGGGATACTGCAGTAAACATGGCGACACAGCGGATTTGTGCTTTCCATCTGAACAGCTGCTCTACTTCATTTGTTTCCTTGTCTTGAATTTTAGCGGCCTCAAAATTTGGTGCCGAGAACAGCTGGACACAAGACAGAAGAAGCATGGAATAATACAGAATATCGCATTAAGAGGAGCTTTCATAATTTTTACTAATCACCTATGAATTACAATAATAAAATAATGAATAAAATGGTCGGAGCATGTAGCACACGCGGGGGAGATGAAAGATTCTTACAGAATTATCAGAAAACCTGAATGGACTTGAGGAAATACGGGCGTAGATGGGAACGAAATATTAAAATGGGTATTAAGTAATTTCATTGTTTTGAACCGCTTCTATCTCCTAAAGGGCTCTCCTTGCTTCATGGTGCAAGTCCTTTATCAGAGGCCACCAACACCACATAACCTCCAATTCTTTCCTTCCGTTAACATGTGAGCCCGCTCAGTCTTACTAATGCTGTCACTGCAAGTAGCAAATCACAGTATCGCGTTTCAAATTGCCTTTCATACACAAAGCACAAGAGAATTTCATTGTTCGCCAGATTTCAATTTTTTAGTGGCAACTAAGATACTACATGTTTTGATGGGGGGGGGGGGGGGAAGGCCCATTTTATAATGCAACTAAAATTTGCCATGCCGTCAACAGATGTCACCACTCTCACATGTCATCAGGTTAAAGTTTAATGATGCCAGCAGCCTGCTTGCTTGTTTGCGAAACAGCCGTCTATCTTTCCGCACGGATGAATATGCTCTCTCTTTCTCGCTATATGTCTCCTGGCGAGTGTTTTTCGCACACACCATACCACGTACCCCTTCGTTCTACTTGCCTGATCACACACAACATTCATATCACGAATGTGCATAGGCAGTAACAACCGGAATTCGATTCTCGACATTAATTCTTTCTCGCAAAGATTTCCAGACCGACTCTGATACAGCTACTTTGCATGGATAATTAACGCTTTGAAGCCGAAGATTGTCTAATTACATTTGAATATTATGACCGCGCCGCAAAGGAAACAAAACATTCTTCCATTACAAAGATCGGCTTGCTTTTGTTGCTTATGGAATGAATCGGTGTTTACGTTGAGAATAACAAAGAACACATACAGCACGCAATGGTTAAATGCAGATTTACTGAGAGCTATAGCAGGATATATAAATATATATATATATATACACACACATACACCACTCGCATTAGAAGGCAAATAAAATTTGTCGACTTTCAAGAGTAAGTTTACTTAACAAATATTCGTACATAACGTTATTCATTATACTCGTATATTTCTAAGCCTCCAGATTCTATATGCCACTATTTCGAAATGAATATGTAACTACATATAATTAGAAATAAGCAGATACCAAACAAATCTTGTTCCAAATTCACTCATTCGACATTCCTTTTTATATCTTGTTTCTACTATTTCCCATTCTATACGTTTATAATTCCATATCTTCTTCAGTCACAGTTCGTCAATAATCCTCTCTAGATGTTGTTTCCGTTTCATCACGTACGCTATATGAAATATGTTTCTCACGTATTTCAGTATTCCCTTTTTGTCCGTTCGCATAAACCCAAATCGAATAAAAAGTCTTAAATTGTGACTTTTCTCAATTTAAATTCCTTTTATTCTCTGCCACGTCACAGCCACGAATGTTTGCAAAATACATAAACACAGTTTCATAATCAAACCTAGGCGCCATTTGTAAGTGAGGAGATTGAATAAACTGGCTGTTAGAACAAAGAGTGTGATATTACAAAACTGGCTGCATGAAATACAGTTCTTCTTGAGATGCTGTTAGCTTCTCAGTTAATCAATACATTTCCCGTATTCTATGGACCCTGAATGCTCATTACCGTGATAATAACAGCCCGCCATTGGACCCTTTCTTAAACAACATGAATTCAGTTCAAACCCTTACACAGTACTTCTTTAGTATCTATTTCAATATTATCTTCAAATCTGTGTCCCTGTGGTCGATTCCCTTCAGATTTGCCAACTCATATGTGTATACATTTCATATCTTCTCGTCCTTTCTATATGTCCTGCTCTTTATCTTCGGCTGAATTTCCTAAAGGCAATCAAATCAAACAAGACGAGATATACAAATTACGATTTTCTTCATATGTAATTGTCTCGAACTTTCTGAAATATCCTACCCTCTTTCTCCAACATTTTCCTCGACACACTCTCCTCGAAAGCCGTCATTATATTTTATTCAATGAGTATTAAATTTTAATCAGAACGCACAGTGTTTTTTCTTTCCTTTGTTGTCATTCTAAACCACTGCAGCTGTTTCACTTCTAGTGTGCGACGGTCCAACGCAATGTATGACAAGCAATAACGCCTGTTGTCGGTAATGTAAAATAGTAGCTCAGCCACGGTCGACATTTTAAATTATTACGCTGTACACTCAGCCCACTCCTTTCTCCTGCACGTCCGCTACCATACTACACACCGCTCCACTTCGGCTATAGGTAAGGTACAGTCTGCCTCAGTCCACCAGCTCTACGTCCGTTGTACAAATCAGACTTAAAAATGTATTTCATTCGAACATAACGAATTAGTGTGAAGATACCACGTTTCCCACCCACGAAACGCAACTGAAAAAAGCAGTTATTTTGCTTGTCCTGAATTTTAGCTTATTTTAAAATAGGCACATATTTAATTATAACAAGAATTTCTGACCATTATTCTCCTAATTAAAACAAGAACTTGAACGCTATTTATTAATGTTGTACCTAAATTATTTAAATGTGAATATGTACTAAAATTAATCTTTATGCATTACCCAGTTACAAAACAACTTTGTCACTAATTTTCGTTTCCTGACATCTTTGTTTATCTTTTTATGTAAACTTATTTACTTTTAGAGCTGCTTTCCTGCTCGCGTATAAGAGAAATTTTGCGTTATTATTTAAGGTATTTACATTAAAAACTTAAAATCATAATGTACTCAAATTCCAAGCCACGAGCACTGGATAATCTTCTTATATTGAGGGCTAGTAACCACAACACGACAAAACTACAGACTGCTAGTAACAATAGAGAATGTTAAATAAGCAACCTAAAGCACTCTCTTAATACGGCATACAGCAATTAACGCATGCGTGCTGATTAAGTCGGAACGAGAGACAATGAGCAGTAACTACACCAGACTAAATCCACTCACTTGCCATTAAGGCGATATCCCCCACCCCCCCTCCCAATTTTTGTTTCAAACTCCTTTTATCCCACGAGATTTTTTCACAAAAAGTGTCTATGCACGGGGAAGAAAACTTTATTTTTTCCGCATTCAAGAAAGAGACAAGCTTCTCCAACTAGTGCAGTCGCTCCCTGGAGAAATTTCCTTCAAACTTGCATAAAATGGCGGCTAGTAGTGAGGTGCTGTAACAGCTCGTCTAAATCAGGGGTAAGCAAATCTTTATAAGGAAACGAGTAACAAAAAGTTGCTTGGATGCATGGAAAAGTGTATATAATCTGTCCAGGATTTCCAAGTCTCATACTACTTTCTATCTTAATAAACCAAAGTCGCCTAGAAGGATAATAAATTTCTCTATACAAAACCTCAATTATTATAGTCTCTAATCCTGACCAGAATCAGACGAAATGTGTCATAAATAGAAAACGTACTGAGTAATAACGTAATGTCGGTTTCAGTCACAATTACCCATTTCATGATGGATTCTGTTTCAGCACGATTAGGAGGCCACTGAAATAAAGGTCAGCAAATAACTGCAGTTTTGTGAAAGGAGTTATCTGTAATCTTTGAAAACCTGATGTAAAGAGTAACGACATGCCAACATGAAAAGTGTTCCGTTATTTTCATATACTTTTCAAAATGTTTCCGTCAGATCTGCCGAAAAGTTAAATGTGCATTACATACACGTTTGACATGTAAAAAATGTTCAACGGAAGATTTCCAAAACAATTTAAATTTTCGATAAAACTTTACATTATTCAGAGCCATTGAATAGGTTTTGTGCAATTAAAGTCAAAAAAGAGGCTTATTTCTGCAGTGTATCCTGTATGCATTAGGATACACGTTAGTCCCATACTCGACCAAACACAGCTACAAAATCAATGTGACTGTTAATTTAGGGAAAACACTTTTCTTGTCATAATAAATTCCTTAGATTGTTACTGCCAGCGTGAGACACACTACTTGCACTCCGAGAAAATCCAAGTTTCCCGTCAGAGATGAAATAGATCGACGGTATAAAATGTGATATTGGTAGTGATGTTGTGTCATGTTGCTCTTCACAAATGTAAATACTATTCGAATAAAACACAGTCAGATACAACTAATTATTACTATTAATAAGTTGCATCAGACTGTTTTATTCGAATAGTTTTTTTATAAAAATGTGATGCTTGGTCAGGGCTATCACACCTCGTGGGGCGGAGATAGATGAGTATGGATCATGAAAAAATGTTGATTAGTACTACAAAACCGAATCAGTAGGAGAGAGCCATGCTCCGGTAACATTTCGTCCATCACAAATCTCACCTATTGTCACCCGGGATAGAACCCGAATCTCCGCAAAGAGAAGATAGTGTCTAATCGTTTGAGCTATAGCATGATTTCAGAAGAGCGAACACAGAAATAAGGATATTTCCAGCAATAGACAATGACTACACAGAAATTATCGGTAAATCGAATATTCAGGCACAATTGAAGGGTAAAGAAGACCTTAAATGTTACACAAATATGATTGTAAAGGAAAAATAAAGCAGTTTACGTCTAAACACGGTTACATGCTTAATTCATTGTTCCATATACAGCAGTAATTAAGAAATATATAAATATAAATTACCAAAACATTTAATAAGATTAACGAAAAAATTATGATGCATAAAATATAAGCAGGCTACTTTTCTTACTGACGTTTTAGGTATTTAAACAAAATGTACTTTTAACATACTTTCTGTGTAATTTAAACTAACTGTTCAGATTCCATACGTGATAAAAAGGGGAGACATTGTTCATCCAAGTAATTCTGTTGCAATTTGTCGTAAACATGCTTGTAAATTTAACACAAATTTTAAAATTTGTATTAAAATTTTAAAATAATAAAATTTTACACATACGCCGAATTGATACTAGACTTAAATCTTCAACGACTGTAAGGTGCTTATAAATACGAGTTTATTGAATTTATTTCTTTTAAAATTATCAAAATTGAAACGGAATGGATTTTATTTGTAAATCAAGGGTATACACTTTAAGGCTTAGAAGTGTCAAAAATACAGTGACTGTAAATTCTGCTTGTATAAAGTAAACATAATGGACATCCCTTCTACGGAAGTTCCACTTCTCCATCGACAGAAAAACTGACAGAGAAGGAGACAAATAGAAAGGTGAACATATACAACAACTGGAGCCTGAGACATCCAAGAATTGTAAGGAGACACGTGGATGAGCCCACTAGATGACAAGACAAGTAAGGAAGAGGAGGATTAATTTCGTTTAAAAAGTTCAACGGTCTCGCTGTTATATTGGAGAAGTACTTCACCATCTGCTATTTTACGAAACATTTGCCGACTGGCAAATTATTTTCTAACAGACCAGGAAGAAGATTACAGTTCTGTGCACTGAAACAAACGAACTACTTCTTTATCAAAGTTCTAACACAAGGAGTGGACTAATGTCTGCATATCAATAAAAATATTCGTATTATTATGTGCTTCGAGATTCTACGCATCTTCTAAGAAAGTTCTTCGATAGTTTTGAACTATATGCATCCATTTATAGACAACACCGGAATATAAATCAGAAGGAGAGAATTTAAAAGCTACCTTTAGTCTGACTACGATGTATGAATAATATAGAGACCAGCACATAAACAATTTACTACACATCAAGCACGCATGGAGTCTAAGCAACAATATCTACGTTACACACTTCATGCAATTATTATTGTCATAGGTCTAACAGTAGCCGTCAACAAATTAACTGCTTCAAGGTGCAACGTTGCAACATGAACAGCTGATCTCAGGTGAATGAAGACAGCTCGGATCTAGCAGCGTAGCAAAACTAGGAACGCTGTAATGGTTACTTAGAGCTGCGCCGTAAACGGGATTAAGTGCTTCCGTGGCCTTTCAGGACGCAATTTGGTGATGGCTACTATAATGACTTTGCCAAAGCCAGTGAATTTTATACAAACGTTATAAGACATAACAGAATGTATATAGGTTATGGGGAACTAAGACCTCTTTTCAGGGTGCTGACTCTTATCGGTTTTCATGTATTTAAACCTTTCAGTAACATCTGCCTTGAAATCGGATTAAGCAGTATAAAGCATGCACGTAATAATACTTGTTTAAAATATGCCCTAAACGCTACAACTTATAGATTTATTAAAATGTCGAAAACCTCACGTAAATGGCGATTTCTGGTGGACCTAAATGTCTTAAGGAAAGTACTTTAATCTTAGCAACACGATAATCAATTTTAGATTTTAAAATATCATATTTTAACTACTGACAAAATTCGTAGTATAATAATTATTTGATTTTTATACATTTTAACCATACCAGATATGTCACAATGTTCAATGGAAACACCCTTACGTACCACCTGAAGAAGGTTGGTGTCGACCGAAAGATGCAGTGGCAAAGTGATGAAAATAATGAAATACACTGAAATAATAACGCTGTATTAACAGATAGTATTTACTGTTATTAGTATTTTTACATTACCTAATTTTAATTATGGTAAACAGAATATACACATCACAATAAATGCTCTATTTTTCGAATATAAAATAAAATTTCATGAGTTGTGCATGTAACATAACATTTATGATAAGAATGTGTCAAAAGTGATGATAATGGCCATGAAGAATGTGAGAATAACGAAAATACTAATTGGTAACAATTCCCGAAGACAAAAGAATCTTAAAATACTGTTCCACGGAACAGTAAAATTCTAGCCTTGACATGTGTGATATTAATAGAAGATTCAGTTTGAGCCTAAACTTTCCGGTACAGTCTACTAGAGAAAGCGACCGTGCTTAGGCCGGGGTTATCTTACGATATAAATCTCACTGATACGGTAAAATTATTTGTTATGACAATCTTACAAAACATTTTCACGTTGGTATAAACAAAACGAAGAATGGATGATTACGTCATGTGCAAAAGGAAGTTGCATCGCATTTTAATTACGGTTGTGGCAATGCACTCAATGCAAGAAACCGGCGTAGGATATACATCGCTTTCTGCACAAGACAATTCAACTGTGGTCAGCAAGCGGGGAAACTATAAAACCAAGAGACATGAAATGATTTTATATCGCATACGAAATTAAATGTTCCATACTGTTCTTACCGTTTCATTAAATGTTCCCACACTAAAAACCGCGAAGCCAACAAGTCAACGTACTTACCTAGAACAAATAAAGAGAAAAGCATTATTAATACAGCGGCCAAACAAATTTTTAAAAAATCATACTGACAGTTCCACGAAAATAAAGCAATGTCCATAAGATACTTGAGGATTTCCCAGCGGTAAAATGTCGGAGTGTGATATTCTGTGTTGTCACACCTCTACACTAAATCTGGAGGAGTCAGGTTCCCTACAAATGTTGGTAAGTAAGTAAAAATTAAAATATGTCGCTGAGAATATGATTAAAATAACAGTCTCCTTTCCCAATGTGCTTAACACTTTGACGCCAAACGTTCATCAGAATACTAATAAGATCTCAGTTCGTATCGCAGGGAAAACACAATTTGTATCGATTATAAAGATAAACTGACTACTGCTGTGTAAGGAAATAACCATATAAAACCCACAAACACACACCGTGCGCAAAATACACAGATATTGAATGTTAAATACGGTGGTACATACCGTTACAACTAGAATTTACGTCACGTATATAAACTACAAAATTCTTAGAGATTTGCAACATAGTAAATATGTATATATATATATATATATATATATATATATATATATATATATATATATATATATATATATATATATATATATATATATATATATATATATATATATATATATATATATATATATATATATATATATATATATATATATATATATATATATATATATATATATATATATATATATATATATATATATATATATATATATATATATATATATATATATATATATATATATATATATATAT
>NW_019059564.1:967743-1004009 GCF_000696155.1 Zootermopsis nevadensis
CTCAAGCAAGCATTTGGGGAGTCCGCAAACTTTTGTGTGGCATTCACGTTTTAAAAATGGCCGAACCTCTGTCGATGATGACGAGCGTTCTGGACGACCATCTTCGAGCACAACGCCCGAAAATGTTACGAAGATTCGGCAGGCCCTTCACGAAGATCGACGTCGTACCATCAACGATTTGTGCGACATTGTTGGGATAGGCTATGGGACCTGTTAGCTGATTCTAAAGGAAGAACTCCACATGCGACGCATCTCGGCCAAGTTTGTGCCAAGGCTCCTGTCTGAGGACCAGAAGCAGAATCGACTTCTCGTTTGTCAGGAGCTCCAAGATCTTGCAAGAACCGACCCCAACTTCCTTTCTAAGGTTTCCTCTTCCCAAAGATGAAAATTCAGCTAAAGGGGAGGAGATTTGAGACGATAGAAGAGATTCAGGGAGAATCGCAGATGGTGCTTGACAGGCTGACAAAGAAAGATTTCCAGGGATGCTTCCAGGCTTGGCAGCGGCGCTGGGATCGTTGTGTTCACTCCCAGGGGAGGTACTTCGAGGGTGATGGATGAATTTAATACCTGAGATAAGTGTACGGGTTTTTATACGCGCAGTCTTGAAACCTTTCGATCGCACCTCGTATATCGTTATTAGACTGGACAAATTAATAATGCCAAATTTTTGTTCCAATATTCAATACGCGTAGTTAAGTTTCCGGCCTCTTGTTCGAATCACAACAGGCACTCTTTGTTCTGTATTTTAATTGAGTAATTCACACAGGCTGATTTTATAGAATTTTCCTCAAATTTGCAAAAATTATGGCATAGTTATATCACCGTTAACCTTCACGCAAAATTATTATCTTTTAAATTACGCAAGTCTTTTGAAAGCAATGCGCTATGATATATCAACTGAATTCACTTCTTTAAAGATGCCGAACAATAGCGGACCCTTGTGATCACGACAATTAACAATCAGGTTAGATAAAAGACGAGGAATTTGTCGACTAGCTGAGCGACTATTAGCTACTCTGGATAAATACTTATTTATGGTGATTAAATCTTTAGATAAGTCTTTAATTCTGTAAATACAGTTTGTTTATGGAACAGTGTACCGTTAAGATATTTTCTATATGAAGACCTCAATATTACTGTGTATCTGCCGAGATACAATTTAAACCAGGATTCCAACCGCTGTTATAAATAGACATAACCACACACTTGAATTCACATAATGACAGCAAACTTGAAACGTAACACGCCATAACCACAATTCGCAATCAACACACACATGAATATAAGCCCCAAATCAAACCAACCACTCCAAAATGTTAGCAGCAGATTTCAGAAAACCACGCAATCTATGAATAATTTCATCGTACCTGACCAGTTATAGATCATTTCTATAGGACCACACAGCTCTGATTTTAATGAAGCAAATATTTGAACCTGTGAAATACTAGAGGAGACACAGAGTGCTGCTCAGCTCAATGCATTGTGGGTAACCACCTACGTTATTAGGGTTCGACATAACGTCATGCGGATTGCAGAGTAACAGGGCGCATCTTCACGAAACCACAACTTGCACCCACTTGCTTACATTAAAAAATAAAAAGTCCTTGTAATAATATTTTAACTAGTTAATAAATTTTCCGTCTCTTGTGGAACCAGAAGATCCATTACAGTGTTCAAAGTAACTTATCGGTCCTTATTATGGGCCAGATGAAACCAATCAATATTTTCATATTCCGTTTCCTTTTAGTCAACTTCAATGTCACCATCAAATGTACGCAAAGTACTGCGATATCTCTTCCCTTAAAATATTCGGCTAAAATATATTATTCTCTGCGTCACACGTGCTACACGCATCCCCTGCTAATATTTAATAAGGACTCCAGCTACAACTGTCTTCAACATTATTGATTCTCTTAATAATTACCCGCCATAAAATACCTAATATCAGACCAGTCGTAAGAATGTCTCAACGAGAATTCTGAGAATTCCAACTGAATGGTCAACATATGTTTTGGGCATCAATTCTGGAAGTGAAGGCCGTACACCATAATCTAGGTAAGTGTTAAATTTAGTGACGGACATGTTTGTCAAACTGACCAAAATTCTTAAAACATTTCTTTCATTTCTTCTCTTCGCAAAAAAAAGGGACCAAGAAAAATTTTCAAGAATCTGTCAATTTATCATATTCGAGGGTATTTATGGTTAGGCAACAAATAATTCCTTTAAAACTGTTCCCTATCCATTATTCATAATAATTCTAATGTTACATATTAAGTAATTATGAAATATTTAAATCAATAACAAATCAATACCATATTTTCCTCTGTGTTCTAAGATCAAATTGGATGTTACTTCACTGTAATTGTTTTAAATGTTTCCATCTCACTGTTATTAAATAAATAAAATATTATTTATAGTAACTCTTACTCTTGTTCGTGAAGAGAACGTTTTTACGTGTAACTTATTTAATATATTACTTCTTTCAATTTACTATGCTTTCCATGATGTTCTGCATTGGACCCTGCGAATTTTTAAGTTTAACCTGCTTACCAACGAAATATTGTATATTTAAATAAATGGATAAAGTGTTTGTACTGGCAAGAACGAAAGCACCCTTCTTCTTATAATTCCAAGTGAAGACAGCACAAGAAAGATGCGAGATTCTGACATGAAGTAACAGCACATCCTGCGAGAAACCAAAGGTCACACGAAGCCTTTACCTAACCTTGTTGTACGTCGGTCTGTCCTTCTCCTCCAGCAACCGCCATCCGAAACAGAATGACTAACTGAATCAGCAATGACCACACTCCACGTCGTAGCTCCTACAACCCCCTTCAACCACTACTATTTTGCATATCAATCGCCAACCCTCTCAAGCCCTCCAGACAAAAATGACGAGACCACCTCAGAAGGGTGAAAAACCTGCTGAAACTATGGAACACGAGGCAGAATCTACTATTAGTATTGCAGAATGCAACCCGTACCTAAAAGAAAACATAACACTTACCCTTTAAAAATCTTTAAGAAATGCAAAAATTAGAATTAAATATTTTAAAATTTCTCCATCTACGCGCAGGTTTTCAAAATCGCCTATTACCTCTAGGTTTCCTTAGTAATATGTTCATTTGTATTTAATCGTTTCCGAAAGAAGGACCATATGTACCACGACAATCATATATTCCTTAATATGTTGTGACCATTATCTCGTACGTCCCTTTCCTAAGCCGATAGAATGGAGATCTGTGCATAACAAAACAAGAAGTTGGGATATTAATTCAGCATTCTGATAGGCGGCACAAAAAATACAAGTAATCAAAAATCTGGCATTAAATATGATTTTGCAAAGCAGATACTAGTTTTATGATCGGGACTAACACATTTTAATATTTTCATACTTGTCAAACTACTCCCACTTTAAACAATTAGGCACTTAAATATTTTACCCCAACAGGCGACCTGATGTGGTCACTAAATGGAGAATTTTAATTTCAACGCGACAGTACCTATGTAACAAATGTTGATCGATGCGTAGCGATGAATACAGCTACTTCAGGGGTCGTTACATTACTGTTACGTCACTGCCTTTTAACTAGAGCATTAAAATCAATCCAGAGCTCATTTCCCTATATTCCTCCTCATTGGAATGGCGGTAGGGTAGGTATTGGAGAGGAAACAAATCAGGGTTAGGGCCACGGTTCTTTCATCTGTTCTGAGTTATTGGGAAAATGTGGTGCGCAGATTCTGAGAATATCCATACTCACAGCGCCACCATCCAACTCAAATCCTTTAATCGACCCTGGCAACCATTACAATTGAAATTAAAATACAGCGTCTCTGAATAATGGGAAAATATAGTTTCACTTATTAAGACAATATTTTTCCTTCCTATATTAAACGTTCACCTAGAATTAGAACTGCGGTAGCTGTAGCAGTGACGCCATATAGAATGGCACGTAGTTACCAACATTACGGAAGAAAGCATTTTCTGTATCTGCCAGAATTCATGGCGTCACAACCCAGAAGACCTTAATCGATTAATGTATCGCAGTGAAAACCTAAAATCTCAGACATAGAAACTCTGCTTAACAAAGGTAAGATGTTCACAACAGAAAAACTTCTTAAATTAAATATTTTCGATACAAAAATTGATGACACAATTAATTTAAAAATCTTAACTAACAATATTTGTAATAACAAGTGCATACAATGATTCAACATTTATATAATGTACACAATGAACCGGTTACTAAGATTATATATAACGTTTATGAATATATAATATAATTCATAAATACATAACACTTGTCGTCTCTTTTTATTGGCCACGTTTATTGTAATTGGTGTTTATAATTCAAAGGATTGCTTCGCCAAAATTCCATTTTCGCCAACCTCAACAGCTCAGATACAGAAGGGCAAAACAAATGAAACGAGAGAAGGAAATAAAAATGGTGGCGGCATAATACAAGAAAAGACGAATAATGGAGGCGTCTGGTTGTGGCGGGTCTTGTTAAAAAGCACGACGTAGAACAGTTGAACAACAGTGAGCGTGCGGCCCTACTTCCATTCATTTCATTTTTTATTATTGTTATTACTTCTCTCCTACTTTTACTTTGTTTTCTTCCAAATTCTCTTCCTCTTGTTTTACTGCAAAACTCATAACTCAAGGCAGATTACAAAGACGCGTGGACACGGTTAGTGGAAAATTCTAGTAAGGCAGTGAATTCACTTCTTTCGTGCGACAGTTCCTGGGAGGTGTAAGGCACAACACATGAGTGTCGGATGGATGAAATAGCTTCCAAATTCAGTTATTACGCTTTCCGGACTCATTATGTTAAAATGTAAATCACTTGGGAGGTAATTCAGTTTCAAATTTTTGAAGTAAAGAAAAATACAAGTTCTAAAAGTTCGCCTAAAAATCAAAATATAGACCAGAAAAACAAAACATAAAGTAAATAAAAAAATATATATTCCAGTTACCGGTAAGGTTTTTCTTGCTGCTGTACGTTCTTATTGTAATTATTATTATTATTATAATCTTTACTCTTATTTATTATTAAGAGATGATCAGTCAGCACGTAAGCAAAACTTTAATTATTATTATTATTAATCGGGGTCTTCATTTCACGTGTATATCCGTATGGTTAATAGTTGCGACGGCCACATTTTAAGTCAGAGATATTAGTCTACATCAATTTAATACACAGTTTAAAAATACTTCAACTGAAGATTTATTTTTAATCATTGAATCTGAGTGACGGTACATAATAACGAAACAGTATGAAATATACTGTATGTTCCATGTCCTAATTCAGAAGTTTAGCTATTCAGTGGTACAGAGATCTCGACCTCAGACGTTCAAATATTCCCTGTTTTTTGTATACTATGTAGAGCAGATTCACAGTAATTAGTTTTTGTCTACGCGTAATTAGATGTTTTCTATATAAATTGGTTTCCTCCTTTTCAAGACAGGCACCTATATACGTATATGCACTAAGGCCAACAGTCCTGTACCAATCCATACTTTATATTTATATTCTTTATGATATATCTTCGTCCCATCGTTACAACATTTTGTATATTCTTTGCAAACAGTCTCGTAAATGTAATATAGTCGAAGACGAATACACAGATCGTCGTAATGTGCACTGCATAATCTTGACATTTATGTATTTTGAGAAATTTCGTGTACATATAATTTATCCTTAAGCGTACAAATATGCCACGCCAGCTTTATAATAAAGTCTCCGCGTTCACATAAGACCACGGAATTTGGAATAGTAGCAGCTGCGACAATGAATCTCTAATACCAATCACCGTGATATTTTTATTATTATTAATAAATAGATATATAGCAGCCTATACGTAAATATATATTAAAATGGATATCGAAGTAAAATCAATATAATTACTATCAAGATTTGCTATTTTTTTTAAATCAAATTAAATTAAATTATATTATATTAAGTAGAAAATATTCTTGTGATATAATCAATAATGAAAGCTCTTGCTTAAAAGTTTTCATATTCTTTTAAATGTTTTAATATAATGTTTCTAGTACGTAGTTAAACACCGTGGAGAACAAATGCTTTGTCATGCCGTAACGAGGTGCGCATTACGGGGGTGGGGGTGGGGCGACACTAACAGATCAGAGTCGTCACGGGAACATATTACAAGCCAAGGGCTCCCTGACCACTATGACTTAGCCGCATGCATACATCACAACGTCCCTTCCTCTAACCCATGCACCCTATCAGACCTACCAACCGCATGTTACGAGAGTTCGTGTGCATTAACAAAGAAATGAGTACAATGTTGGTTACGTATGAACACATTTTCAGAAGACGCAACTCCTTTCTTGTCCTTGCGTTTTCGCGACTCGACTTCAGTTTGTAACTACGGTTTTCAGGGACGAGCCACATCTAATGTTGACAATTAATTATCCAACGTTTAGGCAAACGTTGTAGTCGTCATCTTCAGAATGACTTTGTAGTGGTTGGACAATTTTGCAAAATCGTGGAATAGCAGAATTTCAACAATGTTTATGGAACAGGATCCACTACTATGTTCAGAACAGCCCAACACTAAAACCTATCGATAGCTAGCTGAATTCAGTCCACACTGTTACACCGTGTTTCTTTGAACGATTTAAACTCAATTCTCCCGTTTACGCTTATATTGCAATAAATATCCTCTGCAGTTGTGTTGCGTCTTCTCAAAGGGGCATTCGTTAGAAGCACCGCCAATACGATGCACATTTCGGTAGATAAATCCTAATTATTTAGTTGTGACTATAATACATGTTGATTCATAACAAAGCAAACCACCTAATGTCGTTATCAGGTTTTTAGTATGAAGATTTCTGTCTTCTGGGTTGTTGCGCTGTGTAGTATGGTCGATGTTAACCAACGTTTCAGAGGTCATACTGCCTCCGTCATCAGAGTATGAAGATTTCTGTCTTCTGGGCTGTTGCGCTCTGTAGCCTGGTCGATGTTAACCAACACTTCAGAGGTCATACTGCCTCCATCATCAGGGCGATGAGTAAAGATTTCTGTCTTCTGGGTTGTTGCGCTGTGTAGTCTGGTCGATGTTTACCAATGTTTCAGAGGTCATACTGCCTCCGCGATGAATCGCCCTGATAACGGAGGCAGTATGACCTCTGAAACGTTGGTAAACATCTACCAGACTACACAGCGCAACAACCCAGAAGACAGAAATCGTCATACTCACCGCTGTGAAAACCTCAAATCATACAAAGATTTTAGTACTCTACTTCGTATTAGGGAGGTCCCGGGTTCAAATCTGACCCCAGAGACCGACTGTCGTTACTAAGGTTCTTCGTGGTTTTCGTTAGTCTCTCCAGGAAAATGCTGGGATAGTATGTGAAATTAGGCCTCAAAATCTTCGTTCCCAATTTATTATTTACTATCATCTTCTCATTCGATGCTACATTTTCTGAGATACTGAAGGAGTCGTTGCGTTACTTAGTTCTCTAGGTTTGTTTGGGTATCTTATCGCTACACGTAGAAAAATAAGTACATTTATCATTAGATGTTATTTATTGGAAAACCGGTACAAGAAAATGGAAGTATATTTCAGTAATTTCTATCATCAGATAACACATCGTTTGTAATTTGTTACTTGAATGAAACCAGCAGAGTATCACGTTTCGATCTAAAGTGACTGTACTTTACGCTACAAATCTTCAGTACTTCTGAGAGAGATGTGGAAGTGATATATGATAGTTCATTTGTCGTTAGCGCGGGGCTCTTAAATGTCACTTTAGTTGTATTTCATAACACAAGATGGGGTGAGTGGTCGTGCAGCTGGTTTCCTGGACTTGCTCCAAAGGCGTGGAGAGTAAGGAATACACTTGCTAATATTTCTCTTCTACCAGCCCCTCCCTTTCACCTCCCCTGTCCTCATTTTCGACATTTCCAGCGTTTAAACATATTGCCAGTTAGTTAATACGCACTGTAGCTTTCTTCTCTTAT
Organism: Zootermopsis nevadensis; assembly: GCF_000696155.1. Next base: position 975,735 of record NW_019059564.1, read on the forward strand.
ATCATGCTATACCATGCACTTTAAATAATATATGTATGTCTCGAAAAAGTTTAAAGTTAGCGGCTGTGATGTTCAGACATTAAGATGGATGCTTCTTATACTTAATGTAGTAGTTCCACACGGGACTAAGTAGAAGGCAATTGACGTATCTCAGACAAAGAAATAAAATAGTCAGTGGTATGGCTTCTAAAATTTCTTCTAGTCTAATCTGTACTGTCAACTGAACTTCATTTAAGCGTCTAACGAAAACAGAACAAAGCTGCAGGTCACGTTGCAATTTAATAAATTCTGTAAATTTTATATAACGCTAACTCTTGCTAACGTGTTTACAATAATACACCAATGGTTCCTATTCTGAGGCAAATATAGAGTCCACAATTTCAGAATTAATTTCTTTAAGATCCGTTTAAAAACTATTTCCCCGTGAATTACTTGGTCTCCCACGAGATCACTTTCCCTATGGTTTTTCGGCTAACAATTTTATACATTTCCTCAAGCACGGTACATGCCCCGTCAACACAACCTCCTCGATTTTATCACAATTATAATCCGCGGTGAAAAACGCAAATTATTAAATCTTTGTTGTAGCTTCCAAATATCGAAACTTTCATTCACCCATAAACGAATGAGCGCTGTCACGACCAGAAGACAGCCATCTTCCATGAGCTTTCGGTTTACACTACTCACTTGATGAAGAAATTCATTGGACGCTTGTTAAGACAGCTTCCACAGAACTTGATCTAACGACCTCCCACATGAGATTTCCAAAGCCTGTGCTGTGGGCTTGGTGGTAAGACCTATATGTTATTATTAAAAGGCTTGAAATGTTGTATAACTTTAATATTTCTAAGAAGATAAGCCGAGCAGCTCGCAATTCACAGTACCAACTCACCGACAGTTCCCGCCACTCTGAATTCTTAAACCCCGCTATAAATGTTAGTTTCCAACACAGACAAATCGGAGGTGAACACGTAACCATAAAATGCGAGGGGGTCATTAGGACCTTCAATCCTAGACATTAGAAAAGACGAATGAGAGAAAATAAAATGGAAGAAGGGAAAACGAAATGCGATAAAAGTGAGATCCAAATGATCAGGGTATAAAAAGAGACAAAATTAGATTGATCAAATTTGAGCAGTAGGAGGAGACAGTGGGTGTAGAAGTAATGGACCAAGGAGAAGGAGGAGGGAAATTGGGAAAGAAAAAAAGGAGATAAGTAAGAACAGAAGTAGGAATGGAGGAAAGGGTAACAGTGAGGCATCTCCGGCAGCGAGCAAGTCGTTAGGGCTGAATACAAGGCCTCAAATAAAGTGCGGGAGACGATGAGAGCAGAAAAAACTTGACCAAATGACCAAAAGCTAGACTACACACTGTACAACCAATGACATCATCAGTGTTGCCAACGGACTGCTCTCTCGCCAACCATAATCTGCTTTAAACCTAAATAAAAATTGTTACATCTAGAAAACGCAACTATTTTTTATATTACGATATCAAGGAATGGTAATTTGGTATATTCAATAATTGTATAATTGCCAGTGACATGAAATCTGCGTGTTGAGACCGAGAATATGTCTTCTTTTCATTGGTCCAGCATGGTGTTCTGTTCCAAAATTTCTTTTCATGAATTATGGGAAGTTTAATGTCTCAAGGAGTACAATTTAATTAAGGGAAACATTGTTTATTTATTTCATATGCAAAAATTATTAAATGTTTCAAATAAATAATTTCATTATTATTAAACATAAAAACAAATGTTAACTTCTGTTATGGTTATTTCCATCGCAGTTCCAAAAACCTTCTGACAAATTTACGGTCATCTGTTTTTCCAGAAAATACATCTTATACGTACTGTAGTATTATTACAGTACAGTTACAATAGATTTATTGTCCCTTTTTATTATTTTAATAAGATATAATTTGTATACAAATTATTGTGTTCATTCATGCTATGGAACAACTGTGGCTTTTGACTTTGAGATGAACACAGTTTTAATTTATGGTCCGACAATTTGAATATAGTTTTATTTTCATAGGAGATACGAATAAGGAGCAACGAGGCAAATGCGATACAATAAAGATCTTAATAATATGTACAGTTTAAATAATACTCTTTTGGGTATAATGGTAGTAGGACGATACCAACAAAGACGTAAAACGAATAGAAATATAACATTCTGAACATTCTATCGGATAACTTGCAACATACTCCACTTGAATGTTCAAGGCTTATTTCGAGGGAAAATATTAAAATTGCCTTCAAGAAATTTAGTTCCGTGTGTGAGCAGAACTGAAATAAACTGCCCAAGGATGAAGTCCAGCGACGGAACTTTGGTTCGATATAAATCGAGAAATACACTGCTCAAAAGGGTGACTATCAGCTTCTCAAACGCGAGTGTGCTCCGTGGTAGAAATTGGATATACGGATGAGTGCACAGATGTATCGATAAACAGATATACGCATACGAACACGCAGACACATAGACAGATATATGGACAGATATATTTTGCTTCACACGGCACCATTTCACTTTCCTGCGACATATGAATCTGAACGTGTAAGTCTAACGTATGAGAAGCAGAACCAGTGGTGTCGAGACACTGTGAATTATGTGCTCCAAGGCGTTCTCTGCAATGACTTCAAGTTCTATTGTTTTGCAAGACTCGGGTATATTTTAAAAGTTTATATAAAATGCAATTTATTACTATATGACAATATTAATCACACCACAAAGACGTTACTGCCACACCACTGTTCCTTTGAAGTTTACATAATTTATATTCCGACTCAAATGTCTATCCGACAACTTGAAATTCAAATGACATAATGGTTTTCATGTTGCTTTTTGTAGAGGTAATGGACGGGTTGAAGAAAGATGTTTTACTTAAAGAAAGGCCGTTTAGTCAATTGGGCCAATGAAGGAAAAAGAATAGGACACTGGCTTACCGCTAGTGAGCGAAAGGGGTTGTTAATTTCGTGAGTAAGGTAGTGGATAGTAAGTAAAGTTAATAAACCGATTTAAGAGTGTTCGTTCTGATCCAACGGGAAATCTTATACAAAATGTATCAGTTTAACATTAAACGTGGTATGCTTCAGACAGTTATAAAAGTGTAAAATGTATTTTTACCCGATACACTGATAACAACTAACGTACATATAACTGCTGATTATGGCTTATTTTGTGTGTGACGGTCCTAAAGTGTGCATTACTTGTGTGTCGGCTAGAATCCGCCCTTTTGAATAAATGAGCCTTTCTTTCGACCAAAAAAAATAGTCGTTGCCGACAGATTAACCGCTGGCCCTTATAATAAGTAATATAACAATTTCAAACTATTTAAGAAAATAAATTCCCTAGTAACTTACCTGGCACATAAGACATTCTACATTAAGACTACAACCTTTTGTAATCTGATGACATGCGGAAAGTTTTAAGATGCTGCCAGTCTCCTGGGATACAGCAGCGGCCTGATATTTTTATTCTTCTGCTATTACAGTGCACATGTGATTTTTCAACAAAATCCTAGTATATATTACCTAGCCTGAATGTCTGTTCTCTAACCTTCGTGAATATGTGCAGACGGAACATATATTTCGTCATTAGAGAGCTATAGAAGAGCAGGGAGTACAAACAAAAACAATGCAGAACCAAAATACCTAGGTACAGTCTCCTTAGTTTCAACCGCGAAACTACTATGTCATATTAAACTGGCGTATCAAAGTAAGAGATAGTACCCTTCACTCAGTACATTAAATAAATTAATGTAAGTGATACAGACACATTCGTTACACATCAGAGACAAGAGGTGCCCTGTTCAAACGCACCTTTTGAACACGAGAGGTTACATTAGCAGAACTGCAGAAATATGAAGCCGGCATCAACGTCAGAATAAGTTATATGCATCAACACAGTTACAAACCCAGTAATTACACTTCAAAAAATATATCCTAGGCCTAAGCATATAAATATATATATATATATATATATTTCATAATGTGATATGCGTAATATATTACAAGTTTTCAGTTTGTCTTACCAAAGAGAACTTCCATAATTTCTTCCTCTGTTTCACAGCAAGGTATCGTCTTGCCATCTGTAGTTTGGAGCATCAATCTAATTTCTGGTAGAACATTAATAAGAATCAGCGGCTGCTGTCTTTTTTGAAACATCCCATAAATCACCTTAAATGCCTGGTAAAAGAAAAGCAATGTTGCAAAATTATGTCATTCATTTTACAATGTAAAGACAGTAAAGCATATCTTTCTCCAGAGATATGATTTTTTTAAATATTATGATCCAAATAAGTATACAATTTGGAACCACTGTGGGACAACATACTAAACTTCCAAAAACAACAGATATTCAAAAAAAATATTTTATGTTGGTCTGTTATTTGGGGACTAAGCATTACCATCTTTGAACACTAATTTCAAAAAGTGGGGTCTTTGATATTATCATCCACATAAGGCTTTCAACCAAAATTGTTTCTGATTTCTTAGTTAAATTTAAACTTATCTGAAGTATTAAAATCATACAGCACATTTCAATAATCATGGAGACATTTCTCAGAATTTAAATAGGACTATAAACAGTACTGTAAATGTTGTAAAGAAGTAAGTTTTCATGGTGATAAAAATTTGGACCATGACCCTTGCTTGTGAGGTAGTCTTAGAGGGCATCGGCAACAATTTGGAGGAATCTCCCTGAAGATGGAGGTGACATGTTCTTCCATAATGCCGGTAATACCTACAAGAATACATGGTGTCACAATCCACAAGAACAATTTTTCCATTACTTATTAAAAGTTTATGTCTGTCTTCATATGCATACATTAAAATATTTTTGAGTATATTATTGAAACATACTCAAGACATTTTCCTGTTTGTGACCATAGAAACGAGTCCTACTTGGGAATTCTACTACTCAAGAAACGCCCCACCTTTACGGAAAAAGCTTTATTGCCTAGTTTACTCGAGTCCACCGCGTAGGAAATATTCAAACACTTTCAAGGATATAGCAGCATGTATTTCCACAGAACTCAAATATATCACCCTATTTCATAACAGTAAGAAATCAGACAAAACAGAAGCGAATTTGAGTAATTCCGTTCTTTGTTTTAGCAACACTTTTTACAGAAATATTTTTTACAGAACTCAAATAATTTACATCATCGATTTCATTAATTAATCGCAGTAAATTCTGTAGGGCGAAAATATGCCATCGTACTATACCGTGTTGTGGCATTCGCTTCTTAACAGAGTAACTGTAACACCAATTGAATCGTTATTAAGGAAGGGTAATGCTTATAAACCCCAAGTAATGCATCCCAACATACCTTCATCTACCACAACACCCACAGGAAGTAGACGGAAGAACCTAACCTAGTGACGTCTCTGAGTCTGTTCAGTTGTTTACACAGATCAACTCTGTAGTCCTGTATTCCTAAAGCCAGTTGTCAACTCTGCAAACCCGTCTCCATTTGTACAACTCCAGGCTCTTTAAAGAGGTATTACTAAGGTTCTTTTGTCCTATTCTTCTTGGATAAGAAACAAGACTTAACTGTGAGCGCAATTTTAAGGCCAAAAATAAAGCAAACGCCACAGAGAAAAGAGAACAAATCATTGGCTTCTATGTAATCACGGGCACCCGAGACGGAATGCAGTGGTCTGAGCCTTGCGAAAAGGAAAGTAAAGGCGACTGAGATCTTGAAACGTGACTCTTGATGACACAAAGTCACTACCGCTCTCTTTCAGCGATGGCTATCGTCTTTGGGTTTCGACCGGTCTGTGGATACAACACGATACGCCTTAGAACAAGTTTCTTATTTTATGCAATCTTTAAGAATGTGCGTGTACTTTCTCTATGTGACTCTCATTCCCTGATTCACTATTAAAATCACAATCCTGAGCCAGTTAAATCCAACTGCATCTCACTACATATTTTCCAAGGATCTATTCTAATATTACACTCCCATTTCTGTCATGGTGTTCCTAGTCTAAAACTTACATCGAATACCAATTATTGTGCGCAGTGATTCCCCATTACACCTACATGTGATAGGCTGATAATACCAACATAAAGAACGACGTTCCTTGTAATGTAATATGCCACGCTATTCAATCCTTCATGGGTGCGAAGATATCGGAATGTTCATATTCTCATATCAGAAACTCAGATACGTAATATGTGATTTATGTACGAATTGTTTTACTTCAAGATATGTCACCGGCCATTCCAACATCGTACGTTTATAACTTTGAGCTTTATTAATACCATAATAAGACACGCATTTAATTGTGTTACACAATAACATTCTTCGCTTGTTTCAAACATAAAGTCTGGTATGCAGGTTCAGCAAGCAAAAGAAACTATAGTATTAAATCCAAGTTAGTGAGTGAAATGTTGAGAAAATAATACGACATGAGTTTAGCAATCAAAATGTCATTTTGTTTCGCAAGATTAGGGTCTGCAGCAAAGCGGGCAGTCATATCTGCAACAGAAATTTTAATTTTTTATGTAATTTTCTCTTCTGTACGTTCAACTTATAATTAGATTCCAAACTGTACTGCTACTTGATCGTTAAACAGTTCAGTAACGTCTTAAAGATGATCAAACAACCGCATTGCCGTATACTTTAAGATTTCTCTTCTCCACTGTTTCTTGTATTTATTTCTTTTGTTCTCTCAGCTTTTGTTTTGCTTCTTAACTGTTTTTGCTCCTTCTAGTTTCTAGCTCTAGTAAGCCCATCTGGCTTGAAGGCGGAAGATGTACGTGGAAGACAGCTGCCGAGTATTACGTCGTGCTACATTTAAAACTTAAGCTTAATAACCAAATGGACGGATGTACGCGTATTCCAATTCGAAAAACAGTAACTAGAATTTAAGTGTTAAGTGGACTGAGGGTTTAATGTTACATTAAATTTACAAATATTTAAATATATCTTAATTTTCCAAGTTTTCTGCAAAAGCGAACATCTTCTAAACAAGAGACTGTCTAAGATATGAACATAGTTTTCAATCACAGAACGTAAGGTAAGCGAATTAACTGAAATTGCTTTAACAGAAAGCTGAGGTAACACACGTTATTCTATCTGAAAATTTCCAAAAGCGTAACTATAAAAAACAATTTCTGATTTTTTTTATTAATCCATCTGTTCTCATCCAAAATACAATTGCTTTTAAATTGCACAATTTCAGAAACGTCCTGACGCCTTAATAATATGCTGCTAGCAAATTCGAAAAGAAACCAGGGAAAATCAACAACACAAACATTCGTGAAGACATGGGGAGCATCTGTAGTTCCCCGTAAGACCCATGCAACCCGCTGCAGAACAAGTGAAAAGCTGAATTTATTATACACATCCGTGGCTGATCAGATCGGAAGTGACTGTTGCACTGTGTGTTCTTCCTTTCAGATCCGTTTAATGGAAATTAAATACAGAAACACTTACAGATTGTAAGTAAGTCTACAGGAAGACAAGCCTAAAACAGGCACACAAAATGCATGGCAATAGGTCCGAGCAGGAAAAGAGAAAGGCCATTGATACCGATTTAGAATATAACAGCCTTCCGGGAAATTTACCGATGTTTGACACGTACACACTGACTTCAACTTCTGGGCGAATGTTTCCATAATCAAGGTGACGAGACTACACAACGAAATATCCCAGAAAGCTGTCATGCTCGCCGCCGTAAGAAAGTAAAATTTCTTATTAATTTTCATGAAAATAAAAATGGTAGATTTCCATTTATACACTTACTTTCTCTTTGTCCTTCATAATTCTATATATTAAGATTGCTACACTGTGCCTCTAATGAGTATTTTATTACACTTTATACACTTTTTCCAAAAAGTAAAATTAGAAAACATATTTTCTCCTATTTAAAATCACCACGTCATGAGGACATACAAGGTAATGACAGTAAAGACACGCGTATTATATGGCGTGCTTTAATACGGAAGTAAGTGTCATTAACTTCCTTACAGCTTTATTACTGTTAATTACTGGATAAGAGGTCCGGTTTGTTTCAGGCCCGCTCTTGTTGAAGTGGGAATTGAAATACGGCCTTCAGGACGGTGGACAGTTACTTCTGGCAATTACTTTATCACAATCACCTAAATTATAGTAGAATTAATTATAATTTAAAGCGAAGTCGGTGTTAAAATACTGCATGACATAGGTCTATAATGAATCAAAACTCTTCATTGAAAAATATTAAATTATATACATATTTACACGGGAAATATTTTCTGGTAACATACTTACTCAGTGTTTTAAATTATGTGTGTTTTACGAACTTTGAACAATACAAAATGTTCTCAGTCTAACTTTCTGCCTCTTTATTTTCTTATTCTTTCTTTCTGCCCCACATTCTCTTCTTGTACGAGACGAGACTCTCATTATTTATAATGTTCAGAGCATATACTAAACTTGACCTTCCAAACCCAGTAGTAACATTATATAAATAAAGAACTAGATCCATCAAACCGGGAATTTAATTATGGTGTTTAAAAAGGAAGTTAAATGTTAACAAGAATGATTATACCCGCAACATTTAAGTTCTATACTAATTTAATTAACTGTAACAGTTCAAGGCATTAGTAATGGAAATTTAAAGCCCGACACACTTCAGAGTTGACTCTTGGGTTCAAATTGCTTCGGAGCTTCGTTACTACTACAAAAGCAGACACGAGGACAGGAACCAACTAACCTAGAATTGCAAAATGTAAAGCATTCGCACTTAAGGTTAGCTCATCTCTGGTATTCACAACACGTGTTGGCGAAGTTGCAGACGCGGTGAAAGAGCTACGACTCGCGAGCATGTCTTTGCGTTGCTGTTTATGGTCCATAAAGACTCATTGTCACCCGTACTCACACCGTCATGGGCCACACAGCTTCATGAAGAGACTACAGGTTTTATGGCCTTGTACTTCCCTCTGTTCTACCCGTATTAGTGAAAGTCTTTGTTTCTGTTTTGTTACACTGCGCAGTTTACATAGTTACGTTTATGCCTTAGAATGGCAGAGCATGTTTATCTGAGTTCATTCTCTTTAAACAAGACTTCAAATTTTATTTAAATGAAAGCACAGGCCTGTTACTTACTTCGGGTTACCACTACCCTCTCCGTTAAATATTAAAACCTCCATTAGTTTCGACAGCATTGCACTTACTTCAAAGTCTTCTTTTGATTTTTATCGTCTAGATCAGGGGTTCTCGAACTTTTTGCGCTTAGTATCCCAGAGGAAGTCAAATAAAAGTCTGGTAACCCATGCAAAATAAACTTGGAAATAATGCGAACGGGTTGAAGTTTACCGTATTTCAAGGTTATAAGTTTCACTAAAAGTCTAAAATTTCAGTTCACTTGAAAATGGTCTATGACAGAGAATTGCTCAAACCTCGCGTTTAATTAATACTGTTAGTATATTAATAAAGATTTATTATACTTTGAAAGCATTTCTAGTACTCCAAGAGGTACCAGTACCACTGTTTGAGAAACTCTAGTGCAGATTTTATTAAAACCACAATGTTTCGGAAGTTTGTTCTGCTTCTGTCATCAGATGAAATAAGAACTAAATCTTAATCTGTATTTCTCTTTAAAAGAATACAAACATACTTCGACCAGAGGGCCCAAAAGATAAGTATTGTGTCTTGTTTGCACCTGAACACGAAAGTACAACCAATTTCCGGAACGTTGTGGTTTCAGTAACGCCTACGCAATGTACAAATCCAGAAGAATAGTTTTATAAAATGTATCATCCGTCGTCAGAAAACTTAGTGATTTTCACTTACTTAGTACGACATGTTCCTGAAGAAAACCGCTTTAGTTTCGCGATGTCACTATTGATCTGATACGAAGCGTGCGTTACTAGAGAACAGCTAATGACGTTGTTATATGGCGTGAAATAGAGACATGTGAAGTTTCAAAGGAAGAAAATTTGTTTCGAATGTGTTTTATAGTTTCAAAAGCAAAAATTCCGAAAAACGAAAGTGCTGAATATGTAGCTTCTTCAAGATATTCAGAGTGCACAGTGTCTCTGCATTAAATTATAGACAATAGAAGTTACGCTTCCTTACGTGACACCATACGCCACGGTGGTCTAGCGGTTAGAACGCTGGCCTTGTAATCCTGGAGTCTCGGGTTCGATTCCCGGCGGTGCCCGAATTTATAACTTGTGTTGGGCAAGGCCGTGGTCTAGGCAACACGGATTTTTCCTCCGGGGGATTCCCCGGTTTCTCCGTGGCATCCCAACAATTACTCCATTCACACACAGAAGAAGGCAATGGCAAACCACTTCTGGATCATCTGCCAAGAACGTATATGAACAGGTCCCAGTCCGAGAAAAGGATGGAAGGATCCTGTTCATATGGACCTGTCGTCAGACAGAACAACGCAACAGTTCCTAAACGTGACACCTAAGATTCTGTTGTGAAATCAAAGTAAAAAGGTTTGGGGGGTAAGTTAATAATTTAATCCCGCGAAAGAAAAATAGTGCAACCTTTAAGTAGGATACAAGTTTAGGGTCCACACTAAAACTGTACGTGCTAAATGGGGTTCGTGAATGTAGATTCTTAACAACTTCATATAAGTGTTTCGGCACGGCATAGGATACGCAAGAGAAAATCTTTTTGCCGTAAATTCACTCTACTGAACTTGAGGAGACACTGAACTTCGCAAAGATATGTGGGTGTTGCCATTGGTTGAACTTCTTGTATAATGAGGTGTCAGTAGAGCTACTTTGCTTTCAGAAGGTTGGTAAGATGGCACACTCAGCGAAAGAAAAAGAGTAACAAACTTATCTCTCGGTAAAGGAAACTTTTAAATTTGCACACAACTTTATGAAACACTTTCAACTTGAAAAAATTGAGTTGCCAAGAAAGAGAAGTCTGTAGACTGCACAGTAACTATATTCAAAATAGGGTGCCACATAAATAGAGACCTACAATTATTCAAACTCAAACTTTGGTCATGATTCCATGTCCTTCCTAGAGACAGCAAAGATAATAAACAACTCTTAGACGTACGTAGAAACGAACGTCCTTGCTTTATCCTGTAAACGACTGTGTCTCTGCTCGATTCATTTACAACGTAAATTGTCCAGTCTCTGAGAAATATTATTGTGAGTGACATTTTGGTTACTGACTATATTTAGGCCCTCCGATGAATGGTTAACTTTACACCAATCCTGTATAGGCCCATAGTTGTATGTAAAATTAACAGGCTGTGTCTTTTAAGTTACCGTTACTTTTATATTAGTTCATAATTTCGAAATCTTTTATCGAGAAATTTAATGATTACATCAAACACACACACACACACGCAACAGTTCCTATCATTTTATGGGTGCCAAAGTGGACAATCATCGTAGCAGGATGTACCTGTAGACTAAGTTTGTTTGATAACAAAGTTCTGAATAAAATATTTGAATAAAGGAAGAAACAGCATAAAGCAAATCTTTAAAACCTGTATAAATCACTAGCCATTACTGTTAAGGTAATGTGGACGGAGCATGAGACAGATAAGAAGTGCTTTCAAAACGTTAGATCCAAAACCTGAAGAGACTACCTCGGAAAAGTGGACGTAATCGGGAGGTTAATATTAAAGTGGTTCCTAATGAAACATTATTTGTAGATGTATATCTGATTCAACTGGCGTGTTTGAGCTGAGTGGCAAGCTCTTTTGAACGACAACATACCTTCTGGTGGGTTTTAAAATTACGTGGACATCTTGAACATTTAAATAAATATTAACTTTAAAAATATATATTATATATACAATAGTCACAGTTATTTTTGCGGCCATTACATTTCTTGACGACAGAAATAAGTGACAGGATAAGAGGATTCTGTTTACGAATGAGCTTCTTTTATGTTGTATTGACATGCTTACGACAGAATATGACAGTGAAGTTTGCTCGGGTGGAAGAAATGGAATTCCAGCGAGTCAGTGAGATGCAGTAGGCAAACAGAACTTTAAACAAGAAACAGAGGAGCACAGCTGAATGCAAATCATGCGCACTGCATCACATTATACACGTTATCTGCTTTAATTTTCACAGTAACAGTTTTTAAAACAATGTCAAAGCAACAACAGTTAGGAATTTTTACTACGTGGTATAGTTCCGATTATCCGACTTAAATCAGACTGAGATTTGGTCCGATAACACAGAAAACTAATAAAAATGTAAATATCAACTTAATTATATCTCAATTTACGATATTATAAAAATTACAAAGAAAATACAATACGCCATCAAATGAAGAAAGTTTCAAAAACACAAATAGCATTTATTGGTGTGTGATGGGGTAGTGTGATTCATTCCGCTATATTATATTATATAATCTAAGTGCAAAATGAGAAACGCACGGAAAGCCTCTGAAACGTTGTTAAGATACGTGCTCAGTCCCCTAGGCCTTCGACCCAAGGCCTCACAAAAATTACTTCACCCAACACTGCATGGCGTGTACGTACGCAACGCATTTCACGGCTGCTTCTTGCAGAATTCTCAAGACTGCTGCAAGCTTAATAGACTGTGGGAGTGAAATGGCTGCTAGGTTTTAATTAAAAACACCGTCACCACTGCCAAGTGGTGAGTTATTGTAGTTGTTAACACGCCCCCTTCCCGAGAGATAAGATGCGCACTGCTTTCCATCCACTCCGACTCACGGCTCTAGCCCTGTTCTAGGTCATCGTAGCTTTCTCTTCCTTTCGCTTAGATACGTCGTAACATGTGATGCAAAATATAATTTAATTGCGTGGACGCAGTTAAGAACACAGTCGCAATGGGTCAGCAGCGTGGAACCGAATATTCAGAAATGAGGAGCAAAATTTGAATCTAAAGGAATGCTGAAAGAAGGTCTACTGATCAGAAAAGACGCGTTTCTTACACATTTTTAAGTTATACGGAACTATAAAAGGGTGGTAAATAGATAAGTTCTTCAGAGATCGCTGTAGTTGACATTAGCCTGACTGATCCCTGGATAATATTTAATGAATAAAAACCGCATAATTTATTTTACAGACGTAAATATTTAATCAAACTTAATGAATTTAAAAAAGGTAACAATAATTACAGTTTTATAAATTATCATTACCACAACACATTAATAGGACAGTAACATGAAGAACTGTGAGACGTGCTATGCATGTAGCACGCATATAAGAGGTAATATATTCGTGAAATATTCCAGTAAAAGAAACCTGAAGATGGGAGAAAATTTCCAGACTTGTGCTGGGCAGGAAAGAAATTTTATAGAACTGGATTCATCTGACTCAAGGCAGAGTCCATTGGGCAGCTCTTGTAACCATGGCAATGGAACTATGTATTGCATAATAGGAGGGGAATTAAAGATTGCTGTCTTCTGGTCAGATTCACCGTCGTGAAAACCTCAAATCCTACAGGAGGGGAATTGTCTGACTGGCTTGCGGGCTGAAATTTTCGAGAGCATCTACTGTAAGACGTAGTGAGTAACATGTCGATAATTGTATCTGTAACAACCGAACCAGAACCAATAAAACTAAATCTGAAATTAGTATCTGTAACAGAAAGAAGGCGTGAAAGAACAGCTCACGAAAAAACCGAAAATATTTCATTTCTATCTGCTCAGGAAACTTAGGAATACCTAAAAATGTAACTACTTTCAATTTGTTACAGACTCTGCATCTGGCAAAGCCGCGCATATCATCACACGTCATGTTCCATTTCAACATTCAGATACAATAAGTAAGTTTAGCACGTGATTGTCCTAATACGAGACAGTCATGCCAAGGAATCTCCGGTATTATTCCCTTCTTTGTCTAGTATTAACGGTTTGACGTAGACCTTGCATAGTGGAGAAATGAACAAATGTCTACACCATTAACTAAATATGCTAATCCAGAACGAAGTACAGGAATAATGTGCTTCCTAGCTGAAAGATGCATTCAAATGTTTCTCTACCATGGGAAAGGTCCCAGTCTGGACTTGCGTCATTAAGGCTCAATTCTAAGCTCCAGATTATACCGTAACGACCGACATTAAACTGTAATGTCAAAGTCTTTCTTCTAAAATTTATAGTTTTGTTGCGATGAAAAGGATGAAAAAGTCTTTCTCCTTTAGCTGAACCACTTTTATATTGCTGTCAACAAATGTTTCTTTTTCCTTACTTTCCTCTGTACAAATCCATCTATTATAATTTACTTTAACGTGTACATGTTTCTAGTCATGTGAAATTATGTGACTTGTTTTTCATAAATTTTGCGGAAATTTACAAGGCAGTGGTTCCCCAACAAACGTAGATATATTCGCAAACATTTAAAATATCTTGCACAATACATAATCATATTGCTATGTACATCGGAAAACGAGTCATAATTAACGTAAGTGCGTATACGGGTCCTAAGGCAAAAACAAGTGTAGTAGAATAAATAAAGAAGTTATACTCTTTAATAATGCATTCCTCGGATTTGTATATTACTCATACACCGTCCTAAATGGGCCCATAACATGATAAGTGTTCTGCAAGTTTCCAGACTTAAGAACAAAGCACTATTACAGCCTAATTTCAATCATTAGTTTTCTAACCTAAGAAATAATTAAAGGTATAAAAAACTTCCTGGTTCCAAATATGATACATTACAAGTACAGTATATTAATTACCATTTATCACGGACTGTATTATCTTTGCTTAAAGAATGTGTTGTTACTGTTGTTGTGAACAGCAAAATGAATAAAAAATACAAGTACTAGCCTACGGATGTTCCAAAGAGAACGTTACTAAAACACGATAAAAGTACCGACGCTGTTAAAAATTTCGTTGTTAACGAAGTTAAATAAGCACTGATACGTCGTAAATGAGTCTCTTCAAAGCGGATGCAGGATACACAATGACGCATCGAAATAGAAGTTAAAATATGCAGAAGCTATAAATGTATCTAGTACAAGTGGAAAGAATTCGGAAGCTGGTATATCAAAACTAACTAAATGGTAGAAGATGCAACAAACGTCCAACAAGAAAGTGTGACAGTTTTTATAAGCGATGTTGCTGATAATCATGGCGATGATACTGTTATACTCTTAACAGAGATGCCATTAATAACAATTTATCATCCGATAAGAAAAACGAATTAATTTACATTGCAAATTAACTTTCATACCGTTAAAATTATTAAAGTAAGTTATTCGTGCAAAACTCTGTGTTAGTAAAGAACAACTGTTACAGCCGTTAGCTGCCAACATAATAACAAAATTCCGCCACTATTTTGTAAATTTTTATATTCACATCATTCGTCTATTTTACATAATGTTAAACATGTTTTCAGTACCACAACCTTGTTAAGATTGTATCAACGCGTGAGAAAAAACTTGTAAATATATATAACACGTCATTATTATAAAATAGCACATTAATGATGCGAACAGAACAAAATAACAATTTCCTCTATTTCATTTCTGTCTAATGATGTTAGCATTTAATAAAATATGGAGCCAGCAAACAATTCCCTGCAAGGTGTAAGTCATAATGCATCGCTTTCCTTAAATATAATTTGAAAATGATGGATTGAAGTGGAGCGAAATAATTTTCATTGCATGGCATCTTAATCAGACTGCTGGGGTATAAATTAGGCTCTGTACTTACAGGTGTTGACAAGATTAATTTGTGATACTATTACAGCAAACATTTTCTTCCATTTAAATATGCACTAGTTTCATTTTGTAACACGGGTCGTAATACCTGACTTATTATTTCCACTTCTCCCTCAAACACGTTATATTATTATCGGACCGTTTAACTTTATCACTACTCTAAATGTTATTCAAATATTTCACTTCATACAAGAACGAATTTCTTTCTAAAAGACGTAACTTTTATTTCACGGTATAATTTTATACTTTTAGAATATTTTCGACAAGTTATCTTATTTGTCACAAACGCCATTTGAATACACATACCACTCTAATTATCAGTTTAGTTCAAAAACAAAGAGACACGTACGAGTTATACATGAAGTAAAGAGATAATTTCTGTTTACATGAAAGTCGAGGTAACTTAGTTATTTCCCATTACATATAATACATATATGATATTAATTTCTTTTTCTTTTATGGATTTTATACAGTAGCCGTTTTCATCAGTGTTCATAGGTGTGTGTGTGTGTGTGTGTGTGTGTTTTATAGATGACATATCACGTGTTCATATAGATTAGGTATAGTATTTGCTTTAGTCAGATGACTCAGTTATATTCGTTTATATAAAAAATATTAGCATTTTATATGCAGATTAGATTAATCGGTTATGTTTATAGCTAAGGTACACTAGTTGTTTTCGTTAATAAATTAGATGTGCTACTCTTTTTTAGATGGAGATATGTTACTTCCCCTTTCTACATAAAATTGTTCCTTTTTACAGACACGAAACGACATATTCCTGCTTATTTATCCACGACACACGTTCGTTCGCAGTGACGTGGTAAGTTATGAGAGCTGCTGATTTATTAGTAAAGCGATTGCCTTCTGTGTAAAACTTCTGGATATTTCAGACCGGTCAGATGCAGCGTAGAATTTTTTTAATATTTCTAACACAGTCGAAGTGACTGTCTACGTGTGGAATATCGCCCGCTTCAATTTCCTGTTCTCCGTAGTAGTGATTCAGTTCGGCTCAGTATGACTTGGTATTCACCGATCAAGAAACATTCGACAACAGAGAAATGTTATTTTGAACGGTAGTACCGAGGACGCATAAGCAGAGCGTCTCGTATTAATATTTCTTCCTTCCCAAACCACTAATACAGCCAAGTTAAACGAGATGGAGAGTACCAAGCCTCGACCGTCGCTCATATCTCACGTTAAATTTCAGGTCGCCTTCTTGTTCCTATCGTCTTCATCTTGACTGACACCCTGTCTTCAGGAGCGAAATGAAAATCCTGCCTACTGGACGTTCCTTCACCCCAGGAAGGTGGGCAGATGTTAAGGTGCTCAAAGACTACACCTAAAGGCATAATCGACAATAATACAACGAGAAACTTGTTCCGAATTAAATTTCATCGAATAGACGATGTTCCCGAAACCGCAGCGATTCCATGCACTGTACTTCAAGTCATGTAAATATGCTGATTCCCTTTGGTTTTTATATTCTAACAAAATTTACGTTTCGCTTACGTCACCAGCATAGAATAAAAGTTAGAAACGAAATTTACAAAGTTGGGAAATTTTGGTGGATGCCCTGCAATTTCGAGGCAAAGAAATCAGCTCTAAAGCAGAAAAGTTGAAGTCTTACGAACCATCTGCACAACTTGTTTTTCATTTTTGTGTGCGTTTCCCATGCAGGTTCGACACGAGAGCAGAGGGCTTATGTACGTGGAAGGGAGGAGAAGATAGTATTCTAAAGCTTCAAGCAACACGAGTTGCAGACTTGGTAGGGTAAGGCCCATAAGAAAGGACGAGCAATTGGGAGTCCGCTGGCTTCAATCAAGCCTTTTGTCAATGAGCCAAGTCTTCGTAGACACAGTCAGCTCCTTCACTCAGTGACGGCCTGGCAGATGAAGGACCATGCGTTACGACGCCTGAGGTCCAAATCGAGGACCCACGCAAGAGAGAAACACTCATCGCTCCTTTTTGTTATGTTTCCATTTCCTTAAACTTCTATGGTAAGATGTGAACAGAACTCTTACTTAATCGTTCCCCACGAAAATACTTCCAACTCCTGTAAAGTTGTTTGTTAATTTCTCTAAACCAATGTTGGGTTTTAGGAAAACATCCACAATTAATAACGAAGTCTTTCTATGAAGATTTCTGTCTTCTGGGTTGTTGCGCCGTGAAGTCTGGTCGATGTTTACCGAAGTTTCAGAGGCCATACTGCCTCCGTCATCAGGGCGATGAATCGCCATATTTCACGGCGCAACAACCCAGCCGAAAGAAATCTTCATACTCACAGCTGTGTAAACCTCAAATCATACGAAGTCTTTCTAGATCAAATATTAATACAGAAATCGTTTCAATCCAAGCTTCATGCGGCACAATATGTTAATAGCCTTATTTTATTACTTTAAGTTCTAACACAACGATTTTACACACCAACAGAATCAGAGAGTTTCAACTAACCAGATCCTCTTAATAGTTTTCCTTTTTAGAAGTAGCCAGTTGTAGGACTTCATGCTACGTCGACGACAGAGTCCGCCACTGGTCGCCAAGCTCATGCACCTTGCCAATTGAGGGCGTATCCGTCGCTATCGAGAGAACCGATGTGAAGAGACTGATGGACCAAGGAAGAGGCTGCCAAAATATCTTTTGCTCTTACAGATCTCCCATCTTATGTCCTCCCGTCTTCAAGACACTCGTCAGACGGTTACGATTATCAGTTTTCTGATACTTTTAAAAAATTAACTAAATCCTGTTAGAGATTCGAGGTTCTCATGGCGTAGCTTTCCGTAGTATTCCTCAGCCACTGAAGGCGAATGCAGGCTAGACTTTTCGAAAAGATTAGGGCCCTCTACATAAAATCTCCTGTACACTCTTCATTCGACAATACAGAAATATAAGGTGTGTAGTTGAAAGAACGCCGTTAAATAATATAAGAACTAATCGGTCATTATACTTAGTGTGGTTTCTTTAACGACGCTGTTAACAGCTTGGACTATATACGCCGAATGACAAAATGATTAATAAATCACTAACTGGAAAGGATGTAGATAGAATTGGTCATGACCCAACTGAAGGAACAATCCGGCATTTGCTGGAGGGCTCAGAGAAAGTATAAAAACCTGTCGGAATCGAAGCCGTGATTTGATCCTAGACCTAGCGAATATGAAGCAGGAGTGTTAACGATTAATCCCCGACAAGACAGAAGCATTGAAGCGGTTAAAATGATTTTCCGAATGGTTATCGTGAGCTGTAGGAGAAATGAGTGTTTTGGAAACAAGCAGTCAGAGAATATTAAATATTCATGTATCCTGAGTAAAATACACTAACTTAAACAATTTTAAAATCACAAAATTCATCGCTAGCACCATCAAGAAAAATATATCGCAAAAAAATTAAATAAAAACAAAAACAAAGGAAGAAACCCATCGGATTGTATGCACCAAAATACGTAGAGGAGGAGTCACATGAAACATGGAAACATCAATTTTGTACACAAACTTAAGAATGAGATAAATCAATGACCACGATGGTGAGTTATATTTTGGAACATACTGTACTGTCATACGATATTACTAACGACCTAACATTTGGTTATCCTTCTTACACATGCTTGCGTGTCCTCTTTCTTAGTGGAAGACATTTTATACAAATAACCCACGATACGTCACCGCTCGCTCTGACATGACGTATAAAGTATTACTACACACAATGCGCGCAAGAAGGAGATTACTACCAATGTACGTTTCAGAAGCAAAGAGAAGATCAGGATTATGAAAATTGAATCCGTAATCACAAATTTAGGATATAATCAGCATAGAGTTGTGGTCCTTCTTGAAATAAAGTTAGTCCTCAGTAGAGTTCCCGGCTGAGATAACAGAATATGTGAAATGCAGTTATTAAACAGAGCGCAGGATGTTGAATAAACCGAAAAAGCCAACATCCCCGCACACTATTTTCGTATGTTACTTTAAGATGCATTTAAAAAATATAATTCATTCAACCGTGCCTAGTGTCTAAAGAGGTCTCTTCCCTTCAGCTTTTATACCATAATTTTGAACGTATTTATAAACTCTTTCACGCACTCTGAATGTCCCGCTCCTCCCCTTAATTTTATCACTATAGTAATATTTGGTAAAAAAAAGAACTATAGAACTCCTAGTTAACTATTCTTTCTGTCTTCCGGTAACATTCTATGTCTTAGATGTAAACATTCCCCTCAAAACTCATGGAATAATCCTTATTCTGTGCTCTAAGGCGAGAGAAGATGTTTTCCCAAACAGAACAGGTAATAATATAGTTAATATTTACTTTTTAGTCAAACAGCCTGGACGACAAATAATTATTTAGAAAGTCGTAGCAAGGATTCCCATAATTTATTTTTCCCTCAATTCGTTAAGAAAAATAATTTTGATTTATTCCCATCGTTCCCAAATATTTTATCTTTAATCCTTGTGAACGAAAAATCTTCTTTAAATAAACTGGAAGACTTATACTTCAATCTATTTCCAAGTGACATATTTTGGAACTTGCTAGTATGCCAAGACAGAAACATTCCTTAATTACACGGAACAGTTTATATGGCCTGTAGTATCCAACTGAAAATAAGTTCTCAATGTAAGAGCCCATTCTTCGCTCATCGAGACATGTCAGGTACCAAAAGTGAATCCCACTATTAAGATTAAAGAAACCCTTGTCTTCAACTGATACAATTAAGTTTCATAAAGTGCCACCACATTTACTTAGAATTCACACAGACGTAAGACGTAATTAGAGGCCACAAATCAAAGGTAACTAAAATCTAATAAGTGAGCCTGTTACTTAATCGAGTAGGCTTACAGAGGATGTAACGCCACTGGGGGCCACCGAAACTAATTTGTACAGGGGCTCCTTCTCAGGGGGTATATAGTGACAGGGGCGTGAAGATGACCTCTCACCTTCATCTGGTGTCAAGGTCAAGAAACAGTGAAGAAATATCTCCAAATCGGGAATCTTACTTTGAAGACTGCTTGGACGAGTTTGGGAAAATCGTTACGGGCTCATTTTATTTCGAAGGGAAAGTCGCGTATTGTAGCTACAATCTAATCGTTTGGTGTAGAAAGAAGTCCTAGGCCTTCCTCATCCAATTCGGGTATTCTGTGGCCCGTTGCTACTTCCCAAAACCAACTGTCTCAAACGACCACCTGTCACGCGGAGAACAGGCGCCAGTCCTATCCTTGGCATTCCGGGTCGAACATCAGCTTCACCTGCAAGTACAGCTGTAATTTATGGCCGTCTCAAGTGAATCAAGGGAGCATCAAGTTGAAGGCAACCTGCGGAACTTTTATGACAGGCTAACACTGAAACACACAAAACGACGCTGTATATGTGGCGTCTCAGTCGGCTGTAAAATTGTGCACATAGAAGACGCCAGAACATTTGTGGTCCGCTGAATGCCTTGCCATTTCAGCTCAGTTCAAGTTCGAGAAATATGTTCACGAATACTTCAAACTTCGTAATTCATAGTATATCACGTAGGCCTGGATCATCCACAGGCAGAGAAATTTGTTTCAACCTAAGAGACATAGAGAGATTTAAAGAAAAACGGAGACAATTAAATAGGCCTAATGACCAGTTTCATATCCGTACGTTTCACCAAATTGTAATAAGACGATTACATAAGGAGGGTAAGATCGGCGGCACTCAGCACAAAGATTAGGCGAGATATGCATACGAAGTATGGTCGGAAATCCAATTGGGAAGAGAATATTTGGGACACTTTGTAGCAGCGGATGAAAAATAATATTAAAATGTTGCTTATGGAAATAGGATAAGGATGAGTGTAGTGGCTAGTAGGTTATTTAACGACACTTTTTCAACTACAGTCGTTTTATATTTGAATGTACGACAACGAACACGATCCGTGAACTCAAAAAGAACAGGAGAGAACCAGTCGCTAACTGTTTTAGGGTCATTTCCCGGCAGCCATCTGGAGAGACAGAGGGAAACCACGAAAATCCTTAGTCAGGATAGTTGGTGTCCTGGCCAAGATTCAAATGATGCGACTCCATCAGAAAGATTATCCATCCGTCAACTTCCTTTTTAAGTAGAATCTGAAGGTGTAGAGTAGAGTGGTTTTAACTGGTTCTGTACAGTCCAGTGGCTGGCTATTATGAACACAGTAAATATTTTGGTTTCTATGAAACAAGGAGAATTAACCTGGTCGTCTGAGTGTCTATCAGTTTCATAAGAAGGCCTCTGTTTCATGCAAATAGTTATCTCTCAAAAATGAAAAAAATTATCAGCAGAAATTAAGAGTCAACAAACTTCCTGTGCTGTACATGTGTAGCCATTCACCATTTAAATTTTGTCAGTAGTTCTCACTAGCAGCATTTAATATATTTTCTCCGTGCTAAGTGGCATTGCACTATTTCTATACAGTCGTTCACTCCTCTTCTGGGAATTCACATCCTCAATTTGAGTTTAACTGCGGATTAGTTTATGAGTACAAAGGAAGGTCATGCTATATTACATTGCGTGACAGAGAACCCACCTTCCCCTATCCTCCCCTATCCTCTTGGCTATGCACACTTAGACTGGGTGCAACTGTAGTAAGAATTAAAAAAAAAGTTCTCTAAAGAGAGTTGAGTGCGTGACAGTTCGAACTAGCACGTGACCCTGTTTCTCGCTGGCGACCGTTTCTTATATTAACATCGACACAGATGGGGGCCTACCCCTCTTTCTGTAAGGCGACTTTCATATTCTAAATGTTCCTGAGCTATTACAAAGTACACGTGTGAGCTCATGATACAGAGCGTTTACAAAACATTTCACTTTTCTGAAGAGTGCGACTCAAACCGTTTTACGGTAGTTCCAGGAAGAATCAACTCGGTGCCTGGGTTTAGTGTCCATTTGTTCCACACGGCACTGAAGCGGACTCCGTTCCTCTACCAATAATTTCAGCAAATTCCCCACAGTACATATTTAAGACGACGAGACAATGAAAGTTAACACAGCGCAGTTATTCAAATAACGTTCATCAGCAACTAATTTCGTCTTGAGTACCTTTCGAGACAGTTACGAATATTTCGAACAATATTCTTTCTTAATCCAATGATTAACATAAGGAGTTCAAAAGCTCATAGTCCTTGAAAAGTCAGGCATTATTCATGAGAGACACTCGTAAAGCGAAGAGCCATATTTAAGTAATTAGTATACAAAATGGGTCTGAGTGACAGTGAAGAGATGTAAGTGGATGCATAAGCAAGTCGCGGTGACCGCAATTCAGGCATGCTGATATCAACTTAAAGACTCTGCAGGTAAATTATATATCAGTATTCGTCCTTTAAGACCATTAGCTTTTACATCTTTTTCCTAGGAAACTCGTAACTACAAAAGTAAATGTTAGAATATACATACTGAATTTTCAATGCCTTCAATTCTATCTATAAGTCTGTTGGATAGTGATAATTTTTAAAATAATTATTAAGCTGCAGTCAAAGTAAAAATATAGACACATCTCTTCAACATAAAATGTATTTACCGACTCTTACCTACTTATCTTTTCATTAACACAAAACAGAGAAGCGAACTGTAATCTAATATCTATATTTTATACATGTTTCTCCCAAATATATCAAAATGCGTTATAAATATTGTTTTCTTCTTCACGATTAAATTGTTTATTGGAAACAGACTCTTGACACATCAGCATAAATTCACAGAAACTTGACTTCATATTACACTCATCAAGGAATGCTGAAACATACCTGATGGTTAGCTGGTTGGTAATTTTTCAGTTGTCTAATTTATGCAGTAAGGTTTTACACTTTTAATTCTTGAGTTCAACATGTAGCAGGTATTCGAACTCATGTCCTTGGATTATACGAGTCAGCAAACGCCTCTTTGTTTCTTGAACCTATTCCTTGTTCCATACTTACAATTCTGGATGTGTCTGTATTATTCGAAGGCATTAAACATTAATTTTGTGCATAATTTCTAAATATATTGTTTTGATATTTTTAATTAATTTTATATATTACGTATTCATTCGCTTCCTTGCCTATTAGCAGTTCTTGCATTAGATAAGGGACACTACCTTATATTTGCCAAATTCAATATGTCACACACAGCGCCACAAATGATCGTAAATGACATTCAGGTCAGAACATTAGTTTCAGCAGAAGCTGCTGAAATGACAGCAATGAAATACACAGGCAGACTAGTGGTGAATATATTACAAGCAAACACAACGTAACTAGCCTACAACTTAACGTCCTGCATGACAGCCTGTCAGAGATAGGACGAGTGAATAGAGCTTAAGATATCATGAACTAGAGGAGAGCAAGAAACAGTTGGAGAAATACAAGCAGCGAGACGGTAACTGAAATGAAAGGTGCTGCTACGAATACGCTGTATTACGATAAACTAAACAGGAAAACAACATAACAGCACAAAATATGCTGAACACACAGCAGAATTATTGAAAATGTTTGTATTTTGGGTTGTTGAGCCGTGTAGTCTGGTAGAAGTTTACCGACGTTTCAGCGGCGCAACAACCCAGAAGACAGCCAACTTCAGACTCACCGCCATGAAAACCTCAAGTCCCACACAGCAGAATTATTATTAAATATAGGAAAAACGCTTGTAAAAATATAAATAAGACATTACTGAACTGCCGCATCAGATCTTAGAGATAAGTGACTCAGTTGTTATCAAGGCATGCCGAAGGTGTAGGAGGTCCCCAGGCGTAGTTGGTAGCTGCACATACGTAGAATAAGCAGCAGTCGTAGACATTCGACAAGAGGTGGTCCTCCTGCTTGGAGGATAGACGGGGGATAATAGTGTCAGACCTCAGAAAACCAGCAAGCTTAAAAATGTTACGCGGCGCCTTGAACTCAGACGGATATTTTTTGTAATGGGCCAAGCAACAGAAAATATTAACCGAAAGCCTACCAGCTTCTCAAAAAGGATTCTGTTCCGTGGAGCCAGTTAATTAAATTTAGACTTGTATCTCATCTTATTACTTTGATAAACAATCCGATAGACCACCGCAACATCACTCCACATCATGCAAATACGACATTCACAAATTTCTCAAAGCTACGCCTTCTGTTCTTCCTAATTTTAGCCCAAAATTAAAACAAACAAGAAACACGAATTTAGTTTGGTAAAATGATAAAGTTAAAACAAATCTGACCCCTTCCAACCGTCAGTGCAGCTGGACGTGTTGCTGGCAATATGATTAATAAAACAGGGCAACAGGGGGTGTGAAACACTGCCAACACGTAGAGCTAAATTAAATCCTCCGTCAGAACTCCTCAGACCTGAAGCTGGGCGCGTTATGTTAACAGAGCAGCTCAACATGGCCGTCTGTCTGGTGGCAATCATTGCATTCATGTTAACGAGCACACGCTCTCACTTCAGCACCTCATTATGCCTCATTACATTTTTCAACTAACATTTTGTTTACATTTCTCACATCCCCATGAGTGTCCTGGCTATAAAAGGGCAAAGCGTCTCAACTGACCACTAGGCTAATGGTTCCATTGAAGAGATCACGAAAGGAAAAAAGGCATAACCGCCTCAGTACGTAACATAGCGATCAACGAGATCTACAACAGAGAACAAATTTCAAACATGATGTATTGTATTAAAAAAGAGCTAATACATGTATTTTATAAAAAAAGTGATTTTCAACAAACAGTGGTTTCCGGTACAAATACGTCTTTTGTGTTACCTAAAAGTTAACTGTTCTATCAGCATACGCTGAAGTGAAAGGAAGTAAATATGACTCAATTTGTACAATCGCATGATCAGTAGGAAAATTCCGGAATGCCGTCTACGAAAGTGATTCCACAGGTAATGCAAAATTTTAATATAGCCAGCGATTGCAATAACATTAAATGTTTCTTTAATTAATGAAGTCTGTTGATGTAAAGGTGTTCCCTCTTTATTACCATTAATTTAATTGCGTCTCTGCTGTATCTATTTTCAGAACATAAAATAAATTAAATGAGTGGAACAATGATACGCCTTATTTCATGAATGTTCTTTTTCGTACACAGATATTTATCGGATATCCACTTATGTCTCGTCGCGTAGTATGACATGTGCCTCACGTGTATTGATACTTCACACAAACACGACTGTAATATCACAGGACACGCGTATCAGTATGATGGAATTAAATTCAGCATACCCGTATCAAGATTCGCTGTAGGAAATAAAACAATAACAAATAATGTGAAAGAGAAACAAACAAACGAACATTAGAGCAGGCATGGGCGAAAATGTCGTCATTGAGACGGATTAGAAAAAAAAACTGACACGCGAGTTTTTAATTTCATGCGATTACCAAAGCGCCGGGCTGGTTATGCATTTTGTGTGACAGTAACATAGAGCGACAGAGCGAAAAAAGGAAGTCTGAAGAAGCGCTTATAAAAATTCGGGTTCCACAAAAGTTGAGGACTTCATCATTTAAGCGTCCATCGGCTTCTGGCGGAAGACTGCTTCTCGAAGATCAGAAGTGAATTACAATTCCTGACACGTGAAGTAGGGCAACCATCCATGCGAAACCTATTGTTCTGAAGGCGGTGAAAATGTCGAAATTGGTCTACTGGGTAGGTACACAGTTTTAACTTCTAGACAGACAGACTACTAACGTTTCGGAGGAACACACTACCTCCATCCTCAGTTTCTATCGATGGAAGCAGTATCATCAGTCTTGAAGTTGGAAGGATCATCTTCCTCCGAAACATTGATATCTGCTTCCAAGTCCACGTGGCGTTATTACCAAGGATACCAGCACCGACAAAACATTTGAGGGATCCTTGAAATATTCTCGTAAGCATGTAGCGACGAGTGTGACTGTGAAAGAGGCCACAGAATGAAATATTCAAGACTGCAGAGAAGAACTGTTACAATATGAGAAAAAATTTAGGATTACACATTCTCTAAAAGGAAAGTTGTCCTGGTGATACGGGAAAACTGAAACAGATCGTAGATCCTTTCCATCAAGAGAAACGAGAAATGAGTTTGGGTGGGAAAATGAGTGAGCGTGTTTGCCAACAAATTTTCTGACTTCCGATTAGTGAATATGACTTGGCCAGCGTAACAAGAAGTCGGACGTATGATTTAGTGTTCGCTGCGAACTTACGCATACCAAATGTAACCCTGCCTGGCGGGGTCGGGAGACTATGAATGCAGATAATATATCTCCTGATAAAGTTGTCTTGCGTTCTCCATTAGAGACATGAATTGGTGAGACATCGTGTAACTGAATTACTGTTACTTATTCATTACGCAATGATATAAAATAAGGAGGTAAATAGGCACGTGACAAGTAATAATCTATGGTCTATGACAATGAATGATTTGTTACGTCACGGGTTTATTCGAAATTATCTATATGTCCGAGAAATATTTGTGTACATGACGTTTCCTCAGCTTGCCTGACTCAAATTTTCCAGAGTCATTACAATGACAGAATTAACCTTTAATACAAATTTGGCATGCTTAATATATACATATTGTTTCAATTTCGACAGCTATACGTCAGCCGCAAGTTACTTACAAACTGATATACTGTTATATCTGCAACGCGACAGTGTGTGTTGTGGGAACTGCCATTATGGATCATCTTGTAGATTGCTGTGTCGTTTGTTTAAATGGGTGGCAATGTTGCGCAGTTGCTACAGCTACGCGTCTCGACTCCGGCCTGCCGCGATACGAACCACTTAAATGGATTAAACCGCGTAGCGCAACTGTTTCCTGTCGCTCCACGGCCCCCAGCAGTCTGATGGAATATGTCTCGTGACGTCATTATAATCACGTGATCTGCTCCCCGTGTGCAGTACTCCGGAGGGCGTCTTTTGAGTCAGTAAACTGCAATTCTCCTTTACCTTCACTTGTCTTTTATGGCCTACACATGCCCACAATTAATTTATTTTCCATTTTCGCTCGTACTGTCGCGTTTTGTCCCAAGGCAGTGGCACCACGCGTACAGTTCAGGTTGCCCAAACAGACATCTGTTTGTCCGACGCTCTCACGATGGTGAACGTGTCTCGTGTCATCTTGCGGGTAGAACGTCATGTAGTCTTGAAATTGTTTAGGCCTGCCGACGTTTCAGAGAAGTGTATCGCATAAATTCTACTGTAAGTGTTCAGTAAGGGGGGGGGGTGTTATTGTATTTGGTATGCAATGCAGAACAAGTGAGAGTCAATGCACCAACGAATAAATACGGAAGACTTGTTATACGCGGGGGTTGCGTTCCTGCGAATCGCCGTTTATGTAGGAAACGCGTACCATGACAGGCCTTAACTTTCAGTCCCTGACGTCAAAAAGGCGGGCAAGTTAGTGAAACTGCGTGTGCAACTCAGTAGTCCTGAGTTGCAACATTCAACTATGCCGCGGATACAATACCGACCCACCTTATCATACCCAAATAAAAGAGCGGATATGAAAAAACACGGGCAGCGAAAGCGCGTATAACTAGAGTCGACTGTATATACAAATATTCAGCACTTTCTAACATTAACACGTACAGAACTGCGGGCAAGATGGACTCAAAACAGAGCGCGGTAGATGGAAAGTTTCGGAAGAGGCAGACGGATAGCCGGAAGCGTTGCTACTTAAGGATGCAGACGAGGTCCACGTGTCTTCCGAGACTTCAGTGCATCAG
>NW_019059564.1:1020563-1044236 GCF_000696155.1 Zootermopsis nevadensis
ATTTTATAATAACAATCGTCTTACTTATTTCTTATTAAATATTAGTTGCGACAGTTGAAATTCGACACCAACTTCTTGAGTACCTACTAGACTAGTACTCTGTTGGATCTCTGTGACAGTTCATGAACTTACAAATATATTCCTCCTTGTAATATAAAGTCTTTTTTGTAACTCCTCGAAAATGTTGGCCCCATCATTTCTATACGATAAGTTTCCCGCACTAATACAACATAATTTTTTTTTTTTTTAGTCTAAACTTGACACGTTGAAGATTAACTGTTGCAGAGATTTTATTTTCGTTCTCACGGCTGTGAAGATGTCGGTGTTGGTCTCCTGGGTTGTGAGGCCGGACTCACAGGTGGATACAAGCGTTTTGGAGAAACATACTGACGCCATCTTAAGCCCTAGAGAAGAGGGTGAGATCTTCATTTAAGACGCAGTGCATCGGGACTAGTCAATGTACTAAGCACAGCCCAGTTGTGGATGCAGCGCAGTGTGACAAGCTGGACGGCCAAAATTTATATCGGTCCTCGCGCAGGAAGTTAGAAAATGTTTGATGCAACAGAGTAATATTCGACCAATGGCTGCACCATAAAATTCTTTTTGTTTCTCTCTGTTATATATTTTCATTTATACGCACACGCAGTTGTGGCTTCTTCTTACAGCCTGTTTCCATGACTGCTTACAGGGAGACCCAAATTAATCAGCAAGATACTAAACAGCGCTGTTTGGAAGCCAGACAAAATTATCTCACACCGCGTGTTAAACTTCAGCTCTCTCAATCGGTGTGACGTAGCGTTTTGCACTCAAATGTTTTTCAGCACATTTAATAATAGCTCATGAACAATGGTAACAGCCATGAGATCTTGTCCAGCCTCTCTCATCTCATCGGCAAATGATACTGTATATTTGTTAAAACACAACAGCTGGATGTTATCCACATTTCTTTGTCTGTTAAATATTGATTTTCCTACTTATAGTCGTTTATTATCCAAAACCAGAATTGTTTATCACTCATTCTTTTTATTTATTACGCCATCGTTAAGCACTGTTCTTTCTTATTCCTTTCCATTACAAAAACTTTAACGAAGTACAAAAAATAACATGAGCATATGCCCAGCACACATATACATATTTCACAATGATACTTGGTACTGGATATGAATTGTTTCCGCAAAACTTCATATAACGCTTTGAAATTTACGGTCCATATGTATATAGGAAAGGCTTTAGATTTTCTGGCCATATTGCTATAACATTGTATTATTGCTTTGCATCGTTTATACGGTGCTAATTTGGACGAAGCTAACAGCTGTTCGTGAAAAAAGTGGCTTAGTATATACTTCAGTGTCTTTGTTTCAACGTCCTTTATCTAGTATAAAAACTTCAACATCAGTTCTCTCGGACCACCACAACACCAAACATAGGAAACAGTGAGCGTACGGGATGAACGGCGGTCAGAATGCTACTGTTCGCTATCGATAAAAATTTCAAGTTCGCTGCCCGTTACATTTTGTCTTCCTCTGGGCTTTTCCTGTGGTCCCAGACTCCGCTGCTGCACTGCACATTGGCGGATAAAAGCTATCACGCAAATGTGTGTTCCCACGGTGACGGAAATCCCCAGTCTGCATGATCAGACGGGGAGTAGAACAATCTATTCTGGAAATCCACAGCTGGGGTGAATACACAGACCTCCTCCACTTCGGTCTTGCTTTAACATGCAATGGTAAGGAAAGTTTGAACGCAAGTCCATGAAAGAATGTTCGACCAGTCAATGTATTCTCTTATCTTATAAAGCTGAAGATTTGTTTTCAGGATTCCAATCTGAAACTGATGAATCCAGTGCACACCCTCACTCATACTCCAATTCTTTAGGACCGCTTTAATATTATCTTCCTATATACTTCTAGATAGTCTCTTTCCTTCAATATTTAAGACAAAAAATTTGTGTGAATTTGCTACGTCTTCTACACGTGAGTTATATGTCCCAGTTGTTTTAAAATCTTCCGTTTGATTACGAGGACATAGGCTAACTCGGCTATAACTATTATCATGTTCAATGTCGGCGTTTAAATTCCGTGGTAAGACCGAACAACATAAACGTTTATACTGGATAAACACAGAAAATCTCTTCATGGTCTAATAATTAGCTCCTCTAAAACTCCTACTATGTTCTCAATTGTTACCGTTTTGTGAGAAAATTCAGTTTAATACTTTCGGAACATAAAAAGGATTTCTAGTGTTATTTGCGTTGTGATGAGACGTCGCTGGAAAAGGACATGACTACAATGCGACAAGACAATTACGTACCAAGAGCCTTTTTTAGTATAATCAGCTAATCTAAATACGTACTGTTGTCTTTTAAATCAAAAGAAATTTAATAAGCCACAGGTCAAATGGCCTAGTTCTCAGCCGAGTAGCAGCGAAAATTAAGTCTAAATTTTATACTAGCCGAATGCATTATGATTAAAACATTTAAAAAGAAGGAAAACTGAAAGCGCTCCTAAGAGTAACGCTGTTCCTCAGATATTAGTTTCGACGTCAGACATCTGTAGCATCACATGTTTAGTTCCGTCGTTAAAGTTTTCTGGAATAAACACCATCTGATGCCTTTAAGGTCCATGCGACTTTTTATTCCAAGAAGACCGCTAATGGCTACATAAAATCCTTTCTTTCAGTTTTCTCCGTTTCTCAGTTTCCTTCTCTCCATCTTTTTGCTTGGCGACCATTACGTTTTCACAGTTCATGAGCGATATATGTAATACACTCCCCTATTTCGCTGCTTGGCAACATTTTAATGCATAAAACAATCTCAGACAGGCTCAATGACGATAACGTTCCTTAATCTAAGAATAACATATTAAAACTGATACCAGAAATTTGACACATAAAAAATGAAAATGAAATTAAAGAGTATGAGAATATGAATTAATATTCTCACTAGTATATTTTTAAAGATAACACACAAACTGGAAGTATAGATTAATAAGTGATAACTGGTAGATTTACTGATCAGCACCGATAACCATTTGTATGACGTACATAATAGCTGATGATCTAGATTTACAGATCAGCACCGATAACCAATTGTATGACGTACATAATAGCTGATGATCTGAGAGAGAGAGAAAGAGAGAGATTATCAGATTTCAATTACTGCGGATTACATCATAACTATTAATTGTCATGGTTCCAATTGTCGAAGCGAATCCACGAGACAATTATACGCGATTAGGCACAGAACGTGTTACCTGCTACATAACATAATGAGCTGTTATCGGATGCAGACAAACTGCATTTATATCAGGAAGTTACTGACATACTCCACTAGTTTAATGAAACATATGGGAATATTCTTACTCCTTTTTAAAAAATTGGAAAGGAAAATAATCGATTCCGTAGATTCAAATAATAGGCTTAGTACGTGCCTGTGTAGTCTCTGAAATAACTGGTCCTATGGTATCGCCATGTAAACCCGTCACAGAGATATTGTACTGAATAACAAAGCTTCGGTTCCATGCTTTATCTTTCCCCACAATTCTATTCACTAATTCCAAGGGAAAAAAGCACGCGTGTAATATCAGACCAAAAATACAATGAAAGGTGATTATAGAATAAATAAAACATTGGATTTTTATCTCAACGGCGGAGTAAAATAGAGAAAATCCGTACGCATTGGATTTTTAAATGAAAATGCTTAAAAATATGGTTACATAAAGCACAAAATAATACAGACTACTAACCGATATTTCACATCCTCTTAACAATGGAACTGCAGCGAGCCCAGAAATGTCTTATCATCAGTATGATACATTTGAAACCAAACATTGAATTGTTCCAACTGGTATGTGAAATTTTAATTAAGTCCAGAATCTGAAATTTCAGCCCACATTTGAGAACAAAGACCTTTTCTGTTAATTTCCACCCATTTGTAGCAATGTTCGATCGTAGCAGTGTAGTGCATCAATAAGACATTTCACACGCAACACTATAACGACCTCCATCTTGTTGACACTACAGCCGAACACTGCAACAAATGGACGACAGATAAAATGAAACATGGGCAGTATGTGAAGAGACTTTCGATCAAAACTGAACCAAACTTCGTATCATTTCAACTTACACACAAATCAGGCGTTAGTAAAAGCTGCACACGCTGACCAGGAATGTTACTGAGACTGAACATATCCACAAATAAAACTGTGAAATTCCAAAGTCCCGCCACAGGCTGAGTCGTGTAAGTGAAATGGAACGACTGGTGGCTGAATATTACAAAACACATGCATATATTTCTCTAAAATATGCGTAAATTGTATGAAGACTAATTTTATTACATCATAAGTAACTGCAAACCGAAAGAAGAACTGCATATATAATGTGGAATGGAGTTCGACTGAATGTCTAGATTTATGACTCCCCGTAATCCTACAGGACAGAGAGAAATGGGTTACCGGAGAAGACGGTAAGATAGTGAAGTTTCGTCTTTAAACGGAACACACTTGTGGCCTGCACCTACCACGTACAAGCAGAACAGTAACAAAAGCTTAATTTATTCATCCAACTGGGCGTGCTTACTACTCGAAACGTGACCTTGGCATATTTTATAATATTACACTTCATCTCATCCCACTCAAGTCTAAATACGTTTTATAATTACTTCATTTCAGTCACTTGTGATATTCTATTCCATCGAAAGGCACAAATTCCTTTCCATAACTACACAAAGTATAGTAGAGATAAAAATTTGATGCCTGACATCCTACATCTTGATCCTCAGTGTTTTAGGAAGTAAATCGAATTATATCAATGTAAAACTGTACAACCACACGCCATGAAGGCGCTATATGGGGGAGAAATGAGCTGTCAGCGTCACCCCCCAGAAATAGATTTCGGTACCCCCTAGATAGAAGGGCCGGCAGATCCCTGTACCCTCTGACCGTACCAGGGACCGAACCCTGGTCATCTAGTGCGTAGTTAGACACTTACTGGCTGAGCTAACCCGGCTTATAATTAAACAGGACACATAAAAAGCAAAATCTTATCTTCGAAAGAGTCACCTATAAGCCACAGCGCAAACTGGAGTGTTCTGTGAAGTTGGTAAGGTGGCTCTGGCAAGAAGTTGACGAACAGGGAAAAGGAATGACCATGAACTCATCTATCCACCGTGCAAAAGTAAAGTTGAGAAATCTCTTTGAAAACTGTCTTCATTTTCAAAAGAGAAGCAGGAAAAAAGAAACCTTTCGATAGTTCGAACATTTAAGTCATCGCATGATGAGAAGGAAGATGACGGCTGAGAGAAGTGAAATATTGAGAGGCGTGGTCGCAGGAAACGGAAATAGACTTCACATCGAACGGGGACATAAAAAAACGAACGGGAAGAAAGGGGAGGGGCACGAAGAAAAAAGAAAACTCTTAAGAAAACGAATCGTCTTTTAAAAATATATGAGCTAACTTTCTCTCTTATCCATCCACTTAGGACAGAAAAGGGTGGCAAACAGTTACATAATATCCCGTGCGAAAACGTCGATGTCATATACGAAACGGGGAAATTTATAGTCGGTCATAACTTGTATAAGGATAACGTATTCCTCCACTTCATAACAGTAGAAACAATTTATATCTTAATTGCGTCATGTTTGTGTTATATCAATACATATATTTATTTTTCCAGTCTATACACAAAACTTGTTTTAAAATAATGTTGTTTAAATTTTTTTATAACATTTACAATATAATTTGCATTGTTATATTTTATGGCGCTTTTCTGTGTCGTATAATATTACATCTATCACAGCGCTTTTGATTTTGACGACATGTTTCGATGTTTACCACATCATCTTCAGGCTTATCAATTCATACATTTTAAAAACTATTGTACATTTTTGTGCATTGCGTTTATTGATTTTTTTTGATTTTTAATTTTCAGTCTTCATCTTGATTTGGAGTATGCATTTTGATGTTCATTATCAGGTTGTATTTTGATGTATCGGACGTCTGATATCCACAGACGATAAACTGCAACTCTGTAATGTTATAAAAAAATTTAAACAACATTATTTTAAAACAAGTTTTGTGTATAGACTGGAAAAATAAATATATGTATTAGTAGAAACAAACAAAACCAAATCAAACCTGTGATTACACTCTCATCTCAACGTGGCAAAGCTGTTCTTCCTGTAAACAAAACCAGTCTCTTTATTTCAGATATCTACGACTGCTTATTCACACGAAGTTAAGATGCGGTCTGCACACAAGACGCTATCCCAGTAGATTCGCTGTATGCGTTGCGCACGTACGTGCAACGTGGTACATTTTGGCATGCCGCTTAATAATATCCAAATTTTAAATTTAGACCGGCAACTGCGAACATTATCATCGACGTTCTAAGGGGTCATAAATATTATTCTCGTGAAACCAAACCAACCGCCCACTGACCTTATCTTGAGTCAACTGAAACAAGTGCATTTTCTCACATGCCAACCCATTACAGCGTAGAGTTTCATATATGTACCACATAATTTAGCATTCAATAACTCTGTATGAACCACAGTGTGTGTTAATGGGTTTGGTATTATTTACACAATACAGAATGATTATTTATCTGAACAGCATTAACTATTTTGCCTTGATGATGGATATGCGTTGTGTTTTCTCTAAGGCAGGAACTAAATTTATTAGATAACTTCGTGCTTCAAAGGGTTAAGATCAATCTCATCAACTCGTATGTATTCGAAGTGATTTTATTTCTTTGGGGTTTCCGAGTAAAATACTGTACGCATTTCTCATGTCTCACACGCGAGACGTAATTTCCCCAAATCTCATCCTCGCCTATTTATTCAATTTATTTCAATTCAATTCTTAATTTATCACATTAACAACAACTTCACTCTTACCAACTGATATAACGCTGTCAAGATATGAGTTTCATAAAGCTAGAGTAACTCGAAATATTTACACATTAATTAAATATGACTTCCCACACATTCGTTTTAATATGTTATATAAATTTTAATTAATAATCACTTAATTATTTCGTTATTCAGATGCAGTGGTACTTACATCATTCTTTCTCTACGTAGCCAATACGTTCATCTAGTAGCATATAATATGGCCCCAGCATTACGGAACAACGCGGCGGACGTGCGTGGCTTATTATAACATAGAAAGTGTTGAAAGTGCAGAGAGCGGTCTGAAGAGGGAGCCAGCAGCTGGGGACATAATGACCAGCCTTCTGCATGGCCAGATAACTCACGGACCCCTGAACACATACATGAAATTCCACCGTGCAAGCCCTATTTATGAAACAAGGAAAGTGCGAACACTGTCTGGTTCTCAGTAGCGTTACGCTCAACAGACGGGGTGCATTTCCGCTAACTTTTCACCCGGACGGGTGTGACGGCAGATAAACCACAACGTCCAGGCTGGAGAGAAAGCTGTGTGCCTCGGAAAACTCAAAGGCCTCTTTCTTTGAAGTGCGTGTCAAAACATTACGAATTCCACAAAGGCTGTTCTGCATGATGAAAATACAACAAAACTCCTTCTTTTCTGTAAATTCTTCGCACAAGATGTAAAAAAACTTATAATGACGAGACTGAGATCGCTCGTCTGTGTTTGTGTCCGTTTCATTTTTAAATACGCCGAACACATTTTGATTAAATTTGAAAATGGAAACCTCCGCTAAAAACTGTGGAACCAACATATTTTCTATATGTCATCGGCCCAAACTGAAATCAGAATATAAATATTCTCAAACACGGCTCGCTGCAAAATCATTAAAAGTTATACTAAATATAAATACCGCACACATCTAAAACCAGTGTTGCGAAGACGTTTTTGTACCGGCGGGTACAAATAGCGAAATCCATAAAAACAGTACACAAACTAACATCGAAATCAATCTCGATATCTGCATTACACAAAAACAAGAAACAGATCATTCGGAGGATTATGGGTAATATAATGGTTGCCTATAGGGTTACGTATATTTAAACACCAAATTTTGAACATTCGAACTATGACAAACCTCTGGCAGCGAAGAACAGACCGTTCTTGGTCCTAATATTAACACTTCCTACAGAACAAACTAAAGAAAACAGAAGTTACATCATTAATTTTCATTATGTATATGAGAATTTAAGAAATGCACATACGCAAATCGTATAGGTCTTCATGTAATGGTCCCGTTATTGATGTCCGGTGGTAACAGAAACTGGAAAGTGTCGACAAAATATGAGGAAAGTCTGTTCATCGGTCCTCGAGTTGTTACAGGCGGACAGAAAGACAGACAAACATGTATGTCGAAGCTAATAAGCGTATTTTTACAATGTTTAATTAATATTTCGCACAAAACAAAATCACACTTCACTAATCCACAATCTGAAGCAAACCAAACTTATTTATCGTCTGTGGGGGGTTCAGTTTTGTCTGTCCAGTGTAAACCTACGCAGAGCAAAGTAACGGAGCGGCACAACGGAACAAACTATGCCTAATTTACAACTGGAAACACTTAAATTTCATTACCACCAAAATTGCTAATGGCTTGGATAATTAGGCATCGCAAATCACGACGCACATTCTATTCCTCCCTTCGCAACAGAACCAAAAACAAATATATCCCTTTTTATAATTAGAGCTTATTTTCAAACCTTCCTTTACATTTCACTATATGGAGGGGAAACTATACCGCAAAGAACATAATATCTAGTCAAAATGCTGAGAAATGTAACATTCTGCTAGAAAATAACTGATTTTGTACATTCTAACATAATTCAAGCTTTAAGGGATGCACCCTGTTGTGTGTTTAACGTTAGGTTGACAGTCCGTTTACAAAACTATTTTTCACTATAGTTTCAATGTTTATTAAAATTTCACTACGTGTTTTGACTCTAATTTGTCATCTTCAGGTGGTTTTCTTTAAGTGTTCGAAACATAGAAATGTTTGTTAATTTTTATATATATTTTCCGTTGTTGACTTCACCGGGTTGTATTTACCGGTGGAAAGATGTAGTTGGAGTCTTGATAAACACTAAAACTATAATCAAGAATCGCTGTCAACCTAATCTTACATAATTTATTCTGATCACGTTTGAACTCTGACAATGAAGTCGAAAACGTAGTTGCAATTTTAAACTGAAAATATTCAATACGAATTTTAATTCAAAAATTACAATTCACAAAGAAATTATAGTGCTTTACACTGAAAAATGTTTGCTAAAAGTTAGTCTACTATTTATAAACCCAAAGATAGGATTATAGAAAACCCTAATTTTAGCCGTTGTTTGCATTTATAAACTTGTACCAGAGTACACGGCGCAAAAACCCAGACATCCAACTTCAAAATGATAATAGTTCTCTCAAATTATTTACAGATCTGTACAAATGTGTATTAAAATCCAGCGCCGCCAATTACACAGCGTTTGATCGGACTGGGTCCCCCCCTCCCAAAAAAAAACCAAAGTGATTTTCTCCATTTTATATCCGTGCTGTAGCTGTACAGTATTCGGTTTTAAAAGCTCCAGTACCAGCGATTACTTTCCGGTAGATAGTGTTTCAAGAACGCGGCTAATACATTTTAATAGCCACAAATAATGTACAACCTTGGGGGTGTTATGACTCACACTTTTAACATGGGAAAAGAGAAGTACGGGGCTAAATGAATGGTTGCAGAGGGTAAAACGGGGAAGTTTCACTGTGAAAGTAATTTTATTTTAATCAGTTTACGGTGGTGAAAATGACGAATGGGGTGTACCTTGTGGATACCCTTATAAACGAGAGTAAGTTACACCTCCTCAGACCACCATGCACCATTTTTTAATTCTATAGAGAAAGGGTGGGATAAGGGAGTAGAAACTTGTGATTTACCGTTCTTAATTTTCCTATCGGGCAAGAGTTTTGATAACTTATGCTCTTCGAGAGCTGAGAATCGTACTTTAGTATTTTCGCTCTGAAACAGAGTGATCCGTACGAGGAATGCTCAATATTTATTGAGTTACCAATTCAGAATCCTTATCTGCATAGCATATTAAGTGATGTCTCAAAAGACGAGATGCAGCGCTATACGTCAAACGTCGCCAAGCAAGGAACTGTTAACATACGAAGACTGGCTAACGTCAGATCTTGGTGGGTAGTTCTTCAAGGCCGTAAATCGTGTCTGTTCGAATTGCGTTTGCGCAAACATACGTCGAGTGTAAGCCTCAATAAGCTGGCTAACAACGCATTTTATCCGACAGGTTCTGCTGTATTGCAGTGTATTGTGTATCAATGGACCAGAAGAGTACGACATTTTTTTTCAAACTGTTAGCTGTGTAAAGATGGTTAACATGAACGCTCCGCTCCTGAAGTAAAACACTGGCGCTGTTGTTGTCAGCACTGCCTATCAACCTCTACCACAAGACTGAACCTCATACACAACCCCAACGATTTCGCCTGCGTGTGCTGAAATTTCGTCTCCGTAAACAATTGTTAAAGAGGGTTAACTGGTTTCCTACATTGCGTAAGGGGAAGGAATGAGACGTCGTTTCATACATGTCCGTCACATGGGATAAGAGAGACAAAGACAGATGAAGAAAGAAGACAAATATTCAAGAAGTTGATAAATATGGTTGGATGAAAGAAGTATAATCCAGAACAGGAAAATATTCCTCTTATGAGTGGTACACGAATTTTTTTTCTTTGGGGGGGGGGGAGACAAGAAGCCCATCTTAATATCACATCTTAGAGCTCTAAACATTAGGGCTTTTAGGGCGCGCTCCAAAACCAAGTCGCCCTTTCCATATACACACGAACGTTTTGAAGCAAAATAATATCCCAATCTTCATCTCATTCTGCTAACATGAATAGTAGGCCAACTTTAGAATCAACTTTATGCCTTAGTGGGTAATATTTAGGCACAGTTGTTTGCTTAAATTACTCTTTATTTACGGGATAACTCCATGGAGTAGAGACCTTCTTGAGACCCGATAGTCGCTCAGTTGTCCAACAAATTCCCTGTTTTTTATTCAGACCGAAGGTTCAGTCAGCACTATTACACTCGTATTTTTAAGACGCATTTTAATATTATCCTCCCATCAACGCAGATATCTCCCAAACGGCCCCTTTTCCTTAATCTCCG
Organism: Zootermopsis nevadensis; assembly: GCF_000696155.1. The sequence goes on from NW_019059564.1 coordinate 1,031,674, forward strand.
ATTACAACTCTAGGTCACTTTGTGTCCGAAGACACTAAAACAACTGAGTTGAAGTTAGGATTTTAATACAACTTTAAACAAGTCTTCGTTTAAAGTATGTTTACCTTTGCCGTAATTTCTTGCTTGTGGGCTTTAGGAATTTTAAGCTATTCGCCTAACTGCATACGTTAATTAAATAAAACTACCGAACACTGCATTCTCTAACCGCACTGCAACGTCTGTTGTTCTTTATAATGTAATTTGACTTGCGTTTAAAATAAGGATTAATAAAGAACAAATGGAACTTTCTCGCCTAGAGAACAGTTGTAACTGACTACATCCTAACAATGGCTGTTCCCGTCAAATTCCTCCAGACGCTGAGTTATGTCCCTGTGAGGTTCGTGATTCTGTCCCTGGGGATTAATGCCCGCACAGCATTGTATTCCTACTGTTACCACAATACCAGGATTTTTATACATCGTGAAGTGTTGACAGATCAAGTCACCCGAAGCAGCGTCTTTGTCAGACATCTTGCGTTATATTCATCCCTTTGCTCCTGGTAAACAGCTTGTGGTAATGAAACGAGTGACGCGCTCCAAAATAATAAGCAGCTTTCGAAATCCGAATAAGTCATCAGTGATGCTTAATCTATGGTAAAACAACGGTCATTAACTCGTGATTTATCTGCATTCTACAAACTTTATATAGAATTATGAAAATTAAGTCTGGCATTTGGAAAAGGGGCTACATGTCTAAACAAACAACATGGAGTTTGTATCACAACATCTGTCCCTAAAAACAAGCGAGATGTTGTTTTCGATGTCGGATCGAAATGAACACTGCAATGAATGAGCTGTATTTAAATTTAATTCGCCACGATTCTTATGGATCTCCGAGTTGCTCATCTGCTGGCAGGCCTCCCCCAACACAATTCTGCTGGCTTATGAGTTACGACAAACTTTATGAACTACTGTCCCTGATACTAAAAGTTGTTGGAAGCTAGTCTAGAAAGGAATATGAAAAAGAAAGAAAAACTGTAAAAAAGTTAAAGATGGCTGTCGTCTGTGGGATGTTGCGCCGTGTAGTCTGGTAAAAGTGTGTCAATATTTCAGAGGTGCTTGCTGTCTCCATCATCACTCATCATCCTGATGATGGAGGCAGCAAGGACCTCTGAAACGTCGGTAAACATCTACCAGACTACACGGCGCAACATCCCACAGACGACAGTCATCTGCGTATTCGCTGAAATCTTACAAAGAAGAACAGGGTTCAAGATAGAGGAACGAAGAAACGTAAAATAAAGAGAACAGAGTAATAAGAAAAAATTGGGACAAATATGAAACACGTAGGATTTAAGCAACCAGCAATTCAGAAAGATGGAAAATAAGAAACAAATTAGAATGAAAAAATAAAGAAAGAATGACAGGAAATACAACAGCAAACCGACGCGAAACGTGGGTTTTAAGTAACCACTAATTCCTATGAAGCTAACAGAAACAAATTAAATGGAACATTCTTGTATAAATCACAATTCCGCATTTTTACTTACAATTACAGCAATGAAAGAAATTGGATATTTCCCGTATTTAATAAAAGCAGGAACCAATATTGGATTTCACAGAGCGAATATAATTAAGACAGCTCAACTGCTGTGCCCACTATTAAGTGTGTTTTTATTATTGCCTATGCAACATACTTTTTCTGTCTCCTAGTGCTGAAATAATTACAGCATTGGGTCCAGTTCGCGAAATTAAGTGTCTGGCTCGAACCAGCAGTAACTGTTTTACTTTATGGCTTGGCAACATGGCGGAAAGGCGTATCGTGGTAAGGAGAAATGAAGTGATGGAAAATCCTCGAATACCATCTGAGCAACAAGGGCACAATAGGAGTTTTCTGTCTAAAAACATGATCACTTATTTACAACTTTACGATTAACAAACGACCTTTTTGGGAAGCCGATAGGCACTCGAAGTGTTAAGAATGTTTCTTTTTGAGGAACAAAAGATTCATTGCCGTGTTTACAAAAACCCACCGTTGCATCCTACCTTCAGCCAGCTGAAGCCTATCCACACCCTCAAATATCCAATTTCATTACGGCCAATTTTAATATTATCATTCCAGCTACATCTAACTCTTCTGTAACTTGTCACTTCCCTTCAAAATTTTGGGCTAAAATCTTGTACACATTTCTCATTCCATAATCATGTTCTTAAAATACGCAATCCTCATCAAGATTTTTTTTATTTTGTGATATTCTTTATCTGTTATGCCCTTTCTTAACATTGAATCTTTCCTTACCAATCTCCTGTTTCTGCCAATTATGTCAGCATGCGGGAAAAAATAAATTATAGATACTAATCCTTAAATCCTGAACTGCTGATAATTATCAGATATAAACCAGAGAAAAACTTGTTTCAACTGAAAAAATCGATGTTGATAATACAATTTCCACGGTGGTTACTATTGACGAGATGAACTTCGCACTTAAAAGTATGACATTTAACAAACCTTCACGTCTAGACACATTAATGCGGTCGTCATAATACAACAGGCCTACGAATTTAACAGTTATTTAAACAATTAATTGTAATAAAGTTTTGAGAGCAGTAAAAACACTTTTGCATGAAACAATTCGCCTTCTCTTTATATAAATACACACTGCTACTTCCTCACAACCCCTCGTCTCCCCCGCCCATTCCCCTTACACCCAACATCAAAACCCATTCCTCCAATTTCCTAACAAATAGAATTTCGTTTCATTTTCTTTTGCTCTTTGTAACAATATTGAGACTTCTCATATCCTCCTCCTGTGTTGTAACTTATAAAAAAAGGGGAAGGCTAGTCTGGTTATTAATTAAGAACTTGAAGCGAAGTGGATGGAGTGAAAGATATAAAGAAGAGAAAGAGTTTAGACATAAAATACTGAGAGGACTTGAGAAAGAGAAATGGGTAGAGAAGTAGAAAGTACCTCTCCGTCTGTCTTCTAGTCACTTCATTCAACGTTCCGTTTCAAGAACTAAATATTCATCAGTAGTCACAATCCAATAACGAACATTTCTTTCTTGCAGTATCTCCGGGCTTAACTAACTTTACATACGCCACAATAAAAGGGTATCAGCGAATCAGCAATAAATCTGTCCCTAAAATGTTTAGACTTAAAGCTTTCGTTAGACAGAAAACATTTACCGTCTTATTCTTCAAAAAGAGTTAACACTCGTGAGAAATTGTAAACATTATTCTAGTGTTATGATATGTGTACTTTCCAAAACAGATCCCCAACACATTAGCTCTGCGAAATTATCTGATTTTAACAGTGTGCAACTATTTCTAGTCCCGGGAAAGACAGGTTATCTAAACGTAAACGTTCCCATAACATTCTAGCTCCATTAACTTCTTACACACAATTTCTGGGTAAGCTTATTCTAAAGGAAACTCTGGCATGGTATCGCCATAGCAATTCTGGTAAACAAAATTGTGGCAACGATAATAATAAATAATACAGGCTTATTAATACGCACTACATCACATCAGTTTTTATTATCCCGAAAGGAAAGATGCAACAACAGTCAACAAGACATCGAGAGTAACTGCGACTACATTGAAGGAACAGAAGCGAGAACAAATGGCTGACCCTGAGCGTCTTATTTATTATTTTATTTATTTAGTGTTCTGTCTGACGACAGGTCCATATGAACAGGATCCTTCCATCCTTTTCTCGGACTGGGACCTGTTCATATACGTTCTTGGCAGATGATCCAGAAGTGGTTTGCCATTGCCTTCTTCTGTGTGTGAATGGAGTAATTTTTGGGATGCCACGGAGAAACCGGGGAAGCCCCCAGAGGAAAACTCCGTGTTGCCTAGACCACGGCCTTGCCAACACAAGTTATAAATTCGGGCACCGCCGGGAATCGAACCCGAGACCCCAGGATTACAAGACCAGCGTTCTAACCGATAGATCACCGTCGCGGTGACAACGCCTTGCAGAATAAAAAATTAGGAAATGTGAGATTTGGTGTTTTCACAGAGGTGGGTATGAAAATCTTCAAAATAGGAAAAGTTGATCAGGATCTAAGCAACGTAAAATTGAAAACACATTTGAAATTTAGACCGTCAGGAGGAGTCTATACTGACCTAAACTAGGTTTACTGTAATCAGTCAGAAATAATTCTTAAGATTCATGTAGCTCCGGGTGTAGGATCCAGTTACGGTCTCCTGTAAATAGGCTTAATGGCACAACATATTCATAACATACAAGTAATATCTTGAATAGGTTAGCCCATAATTTATAAGAAACAACAGTCTAAAATTATAAATGTTAGACAGGGTTTAAACAGATCAAAAACCTCAGAAATGGTGTTAATAATAACAATGCAATGTTTTCGAGACATTCGAACTGCAATTATAATAACATACAGACCTACACACAACACACAGTAGCCTATAAGTGGGGGGGGGGGGGCAAAACTAACAATTCTTTATATTTTATTTTTCGTAACATTTCGTGATTTAATATCGGATAAAATGTAATTAATCTTCCCATGAAGACTTGTGTGGGAACAAAGGTATAACTCCATGCATCCTTCATCTCGACCCTAGAATGTGCTAAGCTTCCATGAGCTCCACTCCCAAAAAAATGGATGCAGGTACAGAAGACTGGGTGGGACCCACAGTCGGTCCGGACGCGATGTCAGAGAGAAAAATCCACGCCTTTGCTGGGAATCGAACACCAGTACTATTATTACAATGCTTAGACACATTGGGAAGAGGGTACCGAATCCAATATGACGCGCTGACCGCAAAGTGCCGTAGAGTTGAACCGCGAGGAATGTTAATAAATTAACCTGTAATCCACTCGCAAAGCAAGAGACAGGCACATCAAAGGCTGCCAGAGCAGGGCGCGGGTCTCAATGCTATCTCCAAGACACCACCGCGCTTCTGCGTTTATCTTTCCGCTCCGCGTGCTGCTCTGACGTCATCATCACACGAGATGACAAGTTGAGCCTCGGTGCGAGAGCGACATAAGTTACGTACAACGTCCACGCATAATAATAATGGGTAATTTGTTGAAACACCACACAGGAACCGGCGGTCCACACTCAGCATGTCACAGAATCGGTTAGATTCGTCGCCAATGATCTCAAAAATTTCGTACGTGATACCACTCATAGCGTGGCAATGTCGTGTCCACATATTTTGCTGAAAGAACTAAGAAAAGTCACATATAAAAACAATCTCAGAAAGTTCAGATATTTGAACAGTTCAGCATTTCAGCAAATTACGTAACGGGGAACGTGATTTATGCACGCCACTGACAAAAATACATACGGAATTTTGGTGGGGAAACATTCTCTTTGAAGCGTCGTTGAACCGTCAGTTTGTTATTTTACACAGAAAACTTTCCTCTTCTGTGCACTCTCGTTCTGGAGACAGTACAACAAATTCCTTCATTCCAAAATCTTTGGCTCTACGTTAACTCCTCGAAATGCACAAGTTCCCCCGAAGTCGTTCGTTGAGCATGAATTCCTTAAATGAATATTTATTTTCCGTAAAATTAAGTCGGTATTTGAAAACACGAGCGATGGAACAACACACAGACAAAACAAAGGTAGATGTACATATAAGAAGTGCACATCTGTGGTCATAACGGAGGTTGAGATATTTTTAGACAAAACGCACAAGAATGGCTGTGCACAGTGCACAACCAGCAACATGACGGGACGGCGAGGGCAGTGCGAGGGCGCACAGAGCGGGAATACCGACATTACCAAAGTTCGCAGGTCACACCGAAAAAGGGACACAATTTAACCAGTTTAACAGTTGTATCACGGCTTACTGCATGCCTATATTTGTAGTGTTCACCATAATAACATTCAGTCAACGCCCATTTCGTACAACATTTTGGGCAACATATTACAGTCAAATTCTTTTCTTGTAAAGTCTATGTCTGGATCGGCTCGAGGACCCGCCCACAAACCACCACCCTGTGGGTAAAGTGTGGCCGGAGCGTGAACCTGCCCACTCACCACATCCAGTGAGCAGGTCAATAACGAGTTGGAGCTATACCTCCACTCCCTCCTAACGCCTTAACATTAGACGATTCTGTTAGAGACACAAAATATTTAATGCATGTTTCAGTAGAGAATACAGAAGCCAAATGAAGTACGCCAATGTTAACAGCTTTGTAAGTTATAAACACAAGAAGTTTAACACTTCTAAAGCTCTCAAAACGAGGTTTATCTTATCGACGTATTTCTTTCCGCTGCGATGTCTATAAGACGTTGCACTGTGTACTTTTTATTCCTCGCTGAACCTCGCGAAAGACACGCAAGAGAATCAAAGACTCACCCAAGCGGACTTAATCCGCCATCTTCTTTTGACCTCGTTTCGCGGTTCCATATGAAACATGACACTGCTGAGAATTCTCGATACGCCCTTCCAATGGTGAACACTAACCACATCATCACGTTTAATACAGATTGCTAACGACAAAGTCTTTAGATTTCTAACCATTTCCACGAAGAAGGGTCCATGTTAAAAAGCATTTAGTCAGCTCAGAGAGTCAGTAAATTCCCTGCCTTCTTTGGAACGCAAACCTTCTTTGCAAGATACCAACAATGAACCCTAAACTAAGTCAACTGAATTTCGCTAATCCCCACTTCTTTATTATGCATTTACAAGAAAACAGCCCGTCAAACAATGACGGAAAAATTTATAACATAACTTAAAAACACGTTTTGAATGAAATTACAACAAAACAATGCTTAAAACATTAAAGTCATTACTTATCGTTGATTAGTTATGAAAGCTGTGTAGCGTTAACATGGAAACATCTGTTTTGGTGCGTTTCTTCTGTCTACATGTCTACGATATTTACAGCTGTCGCCCTTTGTTCTATCTTGCTTTCCTCTGGGTGTTACACGATTTGACCCTTTTTCGCAGGATGCCTGCCAGGTCTACGAGCCACTATTGCACTCGAGGGGAGACTTGTCAAGCAGTGCGGATCTGTATAATCCTGTGCATCTGTCATGAGGGGGAAGGGGGTTATATACCATCTGTCAGGTGCATGCTGTACTGACGTCATGTGTACGTCACGGCCAGCGGGCGCCTCAGTTACGTTCGAAAATTTGTGCAAGTTATCTGAATCGAAATATCACTCTTCGCCCCCCCGCCCCCCGCTGCAATAATCGGACAATATGTGTCTATTAATAAATGTCCTCCCATACCTTTTTGGCCCATATTTCTTTCCACAAGCAAAAAAAGTAACGATATAATATGTATATACATGTACACGTATATATTAATTTATACACCGACGACAATTTATTGAGCTAAAAAATATAAGTAGTACAAACGTCATTAGTAATTGTACTCATCTTTTTAAAAAAAATACATAAAATACTTGTCCGTCGTAATTGTTCTGCAACCAGACTTACATTTAAATGGCTGTTTTCTGGGTTGCAACGCCGTGTAGTCTGGTAGACGTTTAACGACGTTTTTCTCAGAGGTACTTCCTGCCTCCGACATCTGGGGAGTAGGTACTTCTGAAATGTCGGTAAACGTCTACCAGACTACGCGGTGCTACAACCTTGAAGAAAGCCGTCTTCATCGTCGCCCTCGTGAGAACCTCGAATCCTATTAAGACGTGAATTAGCAATTAACGAGGTATGCAAAACAGAAAACAAAGGATATGGATGATAAGCGTCTGTATATTTCCGAATTTGAGCGCACATTTTCATTCTTTTTCTTCAAAGGTGTAGATTATTCTAAGATCTTGCAGGTATTAGTAAAATATGTACAAGGTTCCGCTATGTTTAAGTAAAAGTTTCTGTTAATAGAACTGAAAATAAAGAAATGGCAACCTTCTAAAACAGCTTCTTCCGAAAAGAAAAATTGTTTCTTAAGTTTCCAAGAATTCTGTTTATGCCCGCAGGAAGCCTTCAGCTCTCAGTCCCCTTCAGGAGGTTTTAAAAAGAGGAAAGTTGGAATCTCTGTAGGAAAGAACATGTCTTCATTACTGCAGAAAAATTCTCCTTTCCCGCAAATACGAGATCCCATCTCCCCCTTTTATTTTACTTCTGTTCTCTTCTGCCGCAGTGCCGAGCTAGCTTATTACTTCCAGGACATGCAGAGCAGTTTTCATACTGAAGACACGTACTAGGAATGCGAAACCTCGGAAACTGCCTTTTAAATCGTTCACGATTCGTATGCTTTGTACGGTATCACATTATTTATTATCACCATTATCATCATAAGAGACTCAGAACCGTTCTTCAACCTGGTTTTTCTTACAATAAACTGTACTGCAGTATTAAAATCCCTTATTTATTATGACAATCTTATGAATGCATTAAATTCCAGGAGACGAAGGGGAAAAGCACGGAAAGTAGAAGCTCTTCGCTCCCATGTTTCCCCTTAATACTAAAGGAAGTTAGATCACAAGTCCTTTTGTATTATCTTTGTGACGGCACACAACGGCCACATTATGCAGTACACTACTGACAAACAACATAACAGATACGGACACGTGGACTGTAATAAACTACCTTCTACTACCCACAACAAGTACTGAAGAATATTAATAATCAATATTTCGATTGAGCTTCCGCGTTAAACAGATTCTATTTATTATGGATATTTATCCATTGGATTTAATCTATACACGTGAGACAACACATTTTTCAATAAAGGTAAGTTTCCTTCTAATCAAGAATTCGGTTTCAGAAGGGGCTCAGAGAACCTGGTTGGCTTTTATAAATCTAGCATCCGTGGTACATAGTCTTTTAATTCACTTTGGCCTGCTTTCAGAATAACTTTAACCTTTCGGTCCGTGCTGCAAGTAGGCTGTAAATTACGATGCACAACGGCAATGTTATTTTATCGTTACTACTTTTCATGTTTTAACACCAATATGAAATATGGTCATCGTATTTAGTCGAAAATAGCATTAATTTGAAGAGAGACAATCTTCCACTTACTTTCAACGATTTAATTAACTGTTACTTAACGATAAAGATTTTTCATTGTGACTAAGCAATGCGGAAACACCCGTAAGGTAAGGTTCACTGTGGATAAAAAATGAGAAGATGGCTGCCTTCTGGTCTGTTGCTAGTCATCGCCTTTATGACGGACGTAGGAAGCACCTCTCAAACGTCAGGCTACGAGGGCGCAATATCTCAGAAGACAGCCATGTTCACATTCCTCCTCATTCACAGAAACCCTGTCCTGAGGGTTGTTTCTACATACTCGCTGCCCTGAGAATCTCAGATCTCAAAGCAGAAATGTGATTTGAGAGGCATGACCCCCGATGTAAGCTAAACTGCAAGCACGTCTTACAAACGTTTATGAAAACCAAACTTCTGGTCTTATAGACTTTTGGGGAAACATTCATCTGCAAGTTTGATCTCCCTTCTAAAGACACATTTATAAATTCTTGCAATTTTATTATTCGGATAAAATATTAACTTAGATTAGTGTAATGAAAGCCCTGAAACAAATAATTTGTATCGTAATTCACTTAACACTTTATTCTGAAGTATTCATAAATTAGACATGAAATATTTAAACAGTTTATTACTGAGGCCTAATAGTTGTCGTAAAATATAAATGACAAACTCGTAAACATGACTAATTTTCACCTGGTGAAAACCAAGGATTCAACAGACTTAACATCAAGGCCTAGCCACTCGGCATAGTACTGGGGTAGTTCTATCCATCCCCCATTCTCAGAGCCAATTTTTAAACATCCACCTTAAAGTCACAGCAATATCCTCTCAGTCTTACAAGTGTTTACCCCTCACAAAACAAAAATGTAAACTAATTTCATGTATCCCCAGTCAAGATGTCTAGACCACTGTAAATCTCTTCATATCAGTACCAAAAAATCAGGCATCACTTGTATTTATTTAATAACACGTTTATTGAAATTGTGAAATAGCCTATATCGACAAAGCTGTTTGGGTTTTTATACAGCTGGTGGTATTTTCAAGTTCCTGGTACCGATCTAGCAGCGCGTGGACTTTAGACAACCACGGTACAACAGCACTACAAACAGTAGGGAAAACAGGAGTAACCACCTACAGGACTACGCGGCTTCACAACCCTGAAGACCACAATAGGCGTTTTCGCGACCGTAAGAACCTCGAATCTCAGGTTGTTTAACAATCCTAAGCCGAGTGACGTTAAGAACACTTACGTAAGAATTTAATAAAACTGCGCTCTTTTTTAATCGAGGCTGTAAATGAGTAAATTTTGTGAACATATTTGATTTATTTAAAAACTATAAATGCATTAAAATTTGCAACTGTTTTGTGAACAGCCTGTAATGGAAGAGAGATTGTAACGAAAGTGAAGAAGAAATAAAATTAGAAATAATAAAGAGAATTGGGACATGAGACTAATCTTCTGAATAGGAGGATATACCGCAGGAAGCAAATTTCCGAGTAAAATCCATCTTCCCCTTCATGAACCTTTCCTTTAAGTCTCATTCTTTACAGCAGAATTTAGTAACAGAAACTCAAAGACATGTCTGATGGTGGAAAAGAAATCTATAGACCCATATTTTAAAAACACTACGGTCAGATTCTAATAAATTAATTAAAATACGAAACTTCCCACACGTGTGTATAAGTTTCCCTGTGGTGAAACAACTCCGTGAAGCACTACCGTTATTGAAAATCTGATAGTCTTATCAGTTCGTCAGGATATTCGCCGACATTTACGAAAACCAAAGATTCATTATCGCGTTCACAAATCAAATCTACACACATATCTTACTTCTTTGAACGCGTAAACAGATTTCAATTAACCTACTATTTTCAGGATATTAAACTCAATTATTTTATTTTGGAGTCTGTAAATAGCCAATGGACTACCGTAAAGTAGTGCCATCTTTTCTCTAGAATCTGAGGAATGCGGAATATCTTACAAGCATCCACGTTACAGGCTCAAGTAATTAAAGTAATGTTTCACGTTTTCAGAACAGTTTCTTGATTAATTTTAATCTGTGAAGATAAGAAGTTCAGTTACTAGACCGGCTGAATTAATGACCTTTTTCGAGTTAAGAGACATTTAATCATACAAACAGAATAATAGGTAATAACGTTTCTTTATCGAAACAGTAACCACGTAAATGCTCGAGTATATTTCTTACTTTAAATATTAGTAATAATATTATGATTACAACATTTCACATATCCATGTCATGGATCCACGAGAAATAATTTCCATACGAATAAAATATTGTAACTTGTCTCACTCTTGCGTCGTGCATTGCTAGTAAGTTTCACTACCTCCACTGTACTGTACTTGTTTAACGTCCACGCAAAAATTTAATATCTTCTTGACGAAAACCTTTATTGTGATTTATTTTCCAGAAATATTTTCCGCGTTTTATAAGTGATGTATGAGGTATCACAATCATTTAATAAAATACGTGACAGTAAAATGTCGAGATAAGTAAAGATCGTGTTTGATAAATGAGGAAGGTTTTTAATTTAGATATTATAAGCAGAGGCATGTGGTTAGTAATATAACACCCGGAGATGCGCCACCAACACTCCGAAGGGAGTAGTTTGGAATGAGACGTGGCGTGGTTCAGAGCAAAGTGGATCCATGTCATCATACGAAGAATATAATGGGTTTGGGATATGAGATGGCACTGAAGAACCAGATGGCTGCAGAATTATTGTTTCGTTGCTTTCTGAAGCAATGAACCTTAGCAACGAAATGATGTGCTAAATAACTCAACTGTGTATCTAAACTAAAATACTGGGTCATGTACGGTACGGGGTTAAATCCAAAAACAGAAAGAAATTATTTGATTTATTAGAATAATTTACTTTTCTGGGTTGTAATGCAGTGTGTGCTAGTAGGTAGATAATGACGTTGCGGAAGAAAATATTACTTCCATTTTCAGGGTTGCAGCCTTGCTGGGATTTGAAACAAAAATGCACTTTGCTTCTAACAGAAATCCTATTATAACGGTTTCAAACGAGAATGATATTACTGGAAGAATATTCCGGCAATGAAAATAAGTTAGTGGCCCCAGCAAGTTCAGCATATAATTAAAACTGTACACTAATTAACCAATGTGGACAATTCGTAAAATTTCGACAAGAATACTCAATGGAATCAACTAACTTAAGCAAAGACAAATTGGTTACTTTAAGTTCGGTATTCTAACAGTCAACTAGCTATGAAAGTGGTAGGTGCCTTCATGGTCCGTAGCTTCAAGACCTACGCTCAACACTCGTTCAGATACACCACTTCCAAGACCTCGCACACAGCTGTTAGAGGGCTCAAAGCCACAATCCGCTTCGATCACAGCCCTCACTTTTAAATCTTTTATCACTGTTTTAGTTACAGAGCCACTGCGATCTTAATGTAACTACCGACGAACATTACACGCCTGTTCAAAGGACATGACGGGACAAAGAATATCAAGAGAGAGAGAGATGGAGGACGAAGGGTATCGAAAATCAAAACCAACCCCCACTACAGACCGCATGCCGGTTCAGTTTCCAGGATTTTCTATCCAACTGTTCTCTACTAACATTCCATCCATATCTTCCTCCCCCCCCCCCCCC